>APFE030635106.1:0-12389 GCA_000404065.3 Pinus taeda
ATGCATATTGAAAAGCCCTTCTGTAGGGTGCAATTAGCGAGAGCAGACAAATGGCAGAGGCAGCTTGCTAGCTGAAAAACTAGAGAATCTTCTAGAAATTGCTCATTTGACACTTGTCTCTCCAAATTCGCCCAGGGATGAGTAAGAGATCATGAAATCCCCAAGTGGAACCAAGAACTATCAGAGAAATGACACTAATCAAAATCTTAGAAGCTGACTCACCCACCGGCAAATATCTATATATGGATCCCTCATCCTAGAGATCTAGAGGCTAAAATTTTGTATTTTGTAAGGAAGTGCTATTGGTTTCTTTGTGAAACATCATAGTGTTGGGTGATCTAGATTTTCATGAGGTGAAGAGGGCATCATGCTGGGAGGATGGTGCTACGTCAGATCACTGGGCTGTAATCCTCTCTTATACTACTTATATCAATAAAGCTATTCGAGTTTTCCTCCATATTCTTGTATATTTGTTAATCTTGTAATGGTGTATTCATTTGTACGGTTAATATACATCTGATCCTATGTTATTTATGGTCATAGATCTCTATGCTTTAATGGTATTATGCTACTTTGACTCCACAAGTGTTCTTTGAAGTGGGACAAGTGAGGAAAGAGTGGTGAAGCTCTGTCAAAGGAGGGAGGAAACAAGTAAGGAGCCAAGTGAAAGACTAAGGTTGGCACTCTCTACTTCTATCTCATCTATCTCTCATAAAGGAAGACATAAGTAACTTTAGTTTTTTTGTTTCTAAGATAGCTACCCATCTTAGTGAGACTAATAGCTCTGAATGGACTCTAGTTTTCCTGATAATTGTGAGTATGATGTGTGGATGAGGGTGTTTGTCCAAAGCCTTGATGGAGAGGCTATAAAGTAGTTTAGAGGGTTGATCCCTAATTCTATAGTAGACATTGAAGCATTAGATGATGCATTTTTAAAGTATTAGGGAGATAAAAAAGACCTGCTATATTACCATACTAAGTTTGGCAGTCTCAAGAGGGAAAATGGGGAATCATTGTTGAATTTTAATAAAAGATTCAATTGTATGTATAGCAAGATACCAGCTGAAGTAAATCCTATGCCAACCTCTACCAAACTCACCTATGCCAATGCTTTTGACTCTGATTTCTGTCTGCTATTAAGAAAAAGGAGATGTGCTACTCTAGCTGAAATGCAAGATGCAGCCTTAGAGGTGGAATCTAATATCATGGCTACAAAGAAACTCAAAGGTCATGCTGATAGAAGGAGGCAGAGAGGTGAGGCTTCTTCTTGCTCTACTTCATCGTCTAAAATAGATAAAATGACTAAAATGATAGTCACTGGCTGCTGAAATATCCAAACTGAAGGTTGAGTAGAGTTCTGGGAAAGCAAGGCTCCCTAATACATTTGCTCATAAAAATCCCAATCCATTCAAAAGAGCAAATGAACAATTGCAGACCATTCAGAGGGAAAAGAGGCTAGTGAAGAACAAAGGGTTAAGACTCCTTTCCAAAACGTAGTCATGGAGGAGGAACAATTTGATGAAGGGGATGAGATTCACTACATGGAAGACAAGGGTAGTGCTACCTTTTTAACATTAGCTGCCTACGAAGAATCATTTCTCCAAGACTAGACTAGTCAAGAGTGGGACAGAGAAGCTTTTTTACAAACTGATGACGAGCAAAGATATAATTTGAGGTCAAGAACGAGTAATTTCAAAGGGAATCCCGCCTAAAGAGTTGTTGTCCCCACAGAACAACAGACCAATAAATAGAAGAGACCAGGAGCTGATCCCATCATCCTCAAAGCACCAGCTCAAGAAGTAAGAGGCCCTGACAAGTCCCCTTCCCCTTTCAGCTTTGAATTAGAAGTCCAAAAGTTGAAAATAGCTGTACCACTGATAGAACTTGTAAAGAGTGGGGTCTTTAGGAAGCCCATCCTTGATGCCCTAGAGCTGAAAGCCACACAAGCCTCCACTGACTATGTGAACTTACAAGATGATAAACATGCAGTTGTGCTTAGCCCAATGACTGAACATGCTGATGATAATTCTCCATGATTTTATGTCTCCTTGACCATTCATGAAAAAACCCTTCACAATTGTCTGATTGACACAGGGGCCAGTCATAATCTGATGCCTAAAGCCATCATGGAAGAGTTAGGCCTTGACATTACCAGACCTTATCATGATTTATTCTCCTTTGGTTCAAGGAAGGTGAAATGTTTGGAGTTGATTAAACACTTAGCTATCACCTTAACTCAGATGCCCATGAAGAGCATGATGATGGATATTATGGTAGCAGTTGTCCCCCCAAAGTTTGGTATGCTGCTGCCTAGAGGGTGGATTAAGAGGTTGGCTGGAACATTACAAAATGACTTATCTTATGCCACCATCCTAGTTTTTGGAGGAGAAAACAAAAGATTATACAGGGAAGCCCAACTAGCCTAAATTATAAGTGATGAGAAGAGCCCCACTCATCATCCTATATATGCTATGGACACTGAATTTGGGGCATGTATCCTTCAAATTGAAGAATCCCAGAAGGCCTCGGTGCAGCTCAAGAAAACAGTATGCCAGGCCATTGAAAAGTAAGGGACACAAGCTTGGGATATGTTCTTTGATGGAGCTTGTTCAAGAGAGACTATAGGAACGGGAGTGGTTTTGGTATCTCTGAAACAAGAAAGCACACATCTGTCTTTTAAACTAACTTTTCGGGTCACCAACAATATAGCAAAGTATGAGGCTCTGATATTGGGCTTAAACGCTGCCAAAGATAGAGGAATTAGAAATATAAAGGTGCTTGGAGATGCTGACCTCATCATTCAGCAAGTGAACAAATCATTCCAAGCAAAGCATCCCAGGATGAAAGCATACAGAGATGAGGTATGGAGACTCAAAGATTCTTTTGATAGTTTTTGTATCTCATATATTCCTAGAGTAAAAAATCAGCTTGTTGATTCCCTTGCAGTGTCTGCTAGCATGTTCATCCCTCCCATGGCCCCTAAGTAGGTTTATGAAGCCCAGATACAATATAGACCATCTTGCTTGATAATGTCCAACAATGGAAGTTCTTTGAGGATGATGATGATGTAAATAGGTTTCTACAAGTCATTGATGAATTCTCAAAAATGCGAATAGGTCAAGAGAATGAAATCCTTGAGGAAAGTGCCCAGCCCTAGCTAAGAAACAAAATTGGCCAAGACAACATTATTCAGCTGCCTAGTAATCATATACCTAAAGGGCTAGTGCCTTTAGAGAAGTTGTTTGACCAGAATGATGTGCCTTGTAAGATTGCCCAAAAAGAAGATCAGTCTGTAGTCCATAGGAATAACATAGGGAGTCCAGGTCATCTAAGGTATATAAATTTGTCCACCCATTTGTCTTCTACCCAAATTTTTGAATACTACACCTTGATGAAGCAATTTGCTGATGTCTTTACCTTGGAATACAGTGACCTTAAAACTTATGACAAGAAGATCATCCAGAATAAGATCCCATTGGAAAGAAAAAACCATCCCTTTCAAGCAGAAGTTGAGACCTATAAATCCTTTGCTCCTTACCGTGATTGAAAAAGAAATCAAAAATTTGTTGGGTGCCAAAATCATAGTTCCCTGAGATATTCAAAGTGGGTAGCCAACTTGGTAGTGGTGAGGAAAAAAATTGGAGAAATCAGGTTGTGCATTGATTTCAAAAACCTGAAAAAATGCTATAATAAAGACAACTATCCTCTACCAAATATGGATCATTTGCTACAAAAAGTCTTAGGAGCCAAAGTGATGTCTTTCCAATTATACTCTACCAAAGATGGAGCATTTTTTTCAAAAAGTCTCAGGAGCCAAAGTGATGTCTTTCCTGGAAAAATAACCAGGTTTTTGTACACCCAGATGATCAAGAAAATACTACATTCACCACTCCTTAGGGCACTTTTATGTATTCCAAGATGCCTTTTGGGCTAATGAATGCTGGATTTTAGAGAGCTATAGATATAGCATTTGTAGGAGAGAAGGATAAGTTTGTCATTGTCTACCTAGATGATATAACAATATACTCTAGCAACCATCAACATCATTTGCAACATTTAAGGAAAGTGTTTCTAAAGTGTAGAAGGTTTGGGATATCAGTGAATCCTAAAAACTCACAATTTGCTTTAGAAGAGGGAAAACTACTAGGACACATCGTTTCTGTTGCAGGTGTCAATATTGACCCGGAAAGAGTGAAAGCAATACAGACCTTATCTGTCCCAAGATCAAAAAAGGACATCCAATTCTTTTTGGGCAAAATAAACTTTGTAAGGAGGTTTATTCCTAATTTCGTAGAATTGGTAAAACACATCACCTTCATGTTGAAAAAGGGATCTGAGGTTAAATGGACTGATCCAGCAAGAAGATCTTTTGAAGCCATCAAGAGAGCCATTATCAAAGCTCCCACTTTGATCAGCCTAGACTATAGCAAGGAGTTCCATATTTTCTCCTTTGCTACTAGTGACACCCTTGTAGCAGTCCTATTGCAGAAAGATGATAAGGGCTCAGAGCATCTAGTGGAATCCTTCAACAAAACCTTAAGGGATGTTGAACTGAGGTATGATATTATAGAAAAATAGGCTTATGCTCTTATCCAATCCTTGAAAGCTTCACGATATACCTACGTGCCATCTGCTTTAGTAAAAGATGTCCTAACATATCCAGATGTTGATGGAAGAAGAGAAAAATGGACTGCAAATCTTATTGAATTCAACATAGAATTAAAGCCTACCAAGCTTGTTAGAGGACATGGTCTCACCAAGGTAATGGTTGAAGAAGATTGCAAGATGTTGGACATGAATTTGATAAGCATAAACTCAGAGGGTGGACAAACAGAAGAAGCAATAGAATGGCAAAACCAGTCATTGGCAAAAAATCTAGTTTCTTGTGAATGGTATTCTACAATAGTTCAATTTTTACTGACACTAGAAGTCCCTCTAGGCCTAACTTCAAGCCAAGCTAGGACTATTAAGCTCATGGCAGCCAAGTATTGCATTCATGAAAGCTTGCTGTATTGGAGGGATCCATCTGGAATCCTTCTAAGGTGTCTAGACAAAGAACAATCCATGGAGGTCATGCATCAGTCTCATTCCAGCATATGTGCAGGACATCACTATTGGAAGACCACAACCCACAAGATTCTCAGCGTAGGATATTATTGGCCCACTGTGTTTTCTGGCATCTTTTCATTTGTAAAATCTTGTGATAGGTGCCAAAGATTTGAAGGAAAACAGAGTTAAAGTCCTTGCCTTTAAAACCAATACATGCTAGTGTCCCTTTTCAGCAGTGGGGTTTGGTTTTCATAGGAGAAATTAATCGACATTCCAGTGGCTAACACAAATGGATCTTAGTAGCCACTGACTACTTCACTAAATGGATTGAGGCCATCCCTACTAGGAAAGATGATCACCATGTGGTCACGAAGTTCTTGACAGAAAACATTTTCACCAGTTTTGGCTGCCCACACAAATTAATTACAGACAATGCAACAGCTTTAGAGAAAAATAGTTGGTGGACATGTGTAACTCAATGGGCATTAAGCTAGTGCGTTCCACCTCATATTACCCTCAAGATAACGATCTGACAGAATCATCCAACAAAAGCCTGATAAGGATAATCAAAAAATTGTTGGAAGAGAAAAAAAAGAACTAGGATTCCAAACTGAAGTATGCATTATGGGCTGATAGGGTCACCACCAAGAAATCCATAGGGAATTCTCCATTCAAGCTGGTTTATGGCACTCAGGCTGTATTCCCAATCGAGTTAATCCTTCCTGTGGCAAAATTCTTGTAGGAAGAGCAGAATGAGGAAAATGACATGGCTAAGAGGATTAGTGACCTAGTTGAAGTTCATCAAATCAGAGAGCAGTTGGTTGAAAAGTCTGCAGCACATCAAAGGACGATCAAGGAAGCCTTTGACAGAAAGGAAAAGATAGACAGTTTTCAAGTTGGAGACTTGGTTCTTAAGTGGGATGCACTGAAGGAAAAGAAATGCAACCATGGGAAGTTCGATGCTGTGTGGATTGAACCTTTTATCATTTCTCAGATCGAGGGGAACAACACTTTCATGCTACAAAGTATGGAAGGAAAGACAATTTTTTATGGCCCAGTTAATGGGTGATTTCTGAAAGTTTATGTTGTTTAAAGGTCTTCAGTCCCTAACATTGTGAATATGTTGTTTTTATCAGGTTTTAGTGTAGACTTAATTAGACTCCATGCCCAATGGAATACTAGGCAATTTTCTTATTTTTATGTAGAAGGCAGTGGTCTACGGTTCTTGAGACCTCACAGGGAGGGTCTTATCCCCATAAGGAGCTAGTGTTAGCTCTAATATGTAACGCTGATTTTCCAAGGTCAGAGGAGAATTTGGTCTGTGCTATGGTGTCTTCAAAGGGACCTCTCATGGGTCATTCTCCCTTTCCTTTTCATCCCACTTCCCCTTCATCACCTCTGTTTTCCTATTTTTCTTCTGAAACTTGACAGATTGACCACCTTTGGCCTTAGCCTTGATCCCAAAGCCTAAACGCTCCATATAACCATCCCATATGTCTTCGTGGTTTCATAACTCATCACGCTTCATCCCTACCGTTGATCACCTTGCCAATCCAACAGCCTCAGTCATGCTCAATAAAGGCGACTTGCTCCACAAATCCCCACCATTAGATCTGTCTACTATAGATCTGACAGCCTTCACACTTATCATGCCAGCAAAGTGATTGAATGTTAGCACACGATGAGAGCGGTTTTTCTCTCTCATCCGCCGCTATGTGTCAACCACGGGGTGTAATCATGTGGTCCCATCCTTTTACCGCTTCACGCTCGAAAGTGGTGTGATCAATACCATTTCTGCTTGACCAACCTGCTCCCGCCCGTTAACGACCACGTAACTTCGCCTCCCAATCACCATTCGATTTGGTCGCCTAAGATCTAATGGCCCAAATTCAACCTGCTCCCACCTCAGTCAATATCCTCCATTGGGCCATCTCTGCCGTCCATTTCCCCAATCCGGCAGTCATCCTTTCGGGTCATCCATATTGTCCACTCGCCCATGCAGTCCACGCCCTCTAACCACTCCATTTGCCTGAAGGACGAAGGTGACCAGCTTTCCAGTACCAGTTAAAGTAAATCCTCAACAACCATATTTAACAGAAGGCATGGCTAAGGGAGAAAAGGATAGAGCACGAACCTGTAGCTGAATTTATCAGTTATGGAGCTCCACTGGTGTGCGCACTTCAACTACCTAAGAGGATAGCATAGCACCTAAACAAATCAAATTCACTCACTGAAGCAAGAAAACACAGTCAGAGACTTCAACAGATAGTTAAATGCAATTGGTGGTCAATTATGACCCCTCCATACCTAAATGGCCAAGTGCCCTTATAATGTAAAACTATAAAGATCGAGAAACAAGATGTAATCAGGGTTGGTGGTTGGCATTTGATGTAAGGTTCAACTTCTGGAGACTGTAGATATTTTGTCACTTGCAGCTTCTCGCCTTCATTTTCAGATAATACAAGCCTCTTTTGTTGTTAACTGCTCACTTTCCATTCTCCTTTGTTCTAAGCTTGTGCCTAATATGTTGCATTATTGATCTTTGAGGTTTAGCACTAGGTAACTATCATCTTATATGTGTTAGATTGTTGAATGCATCACTGAATAGGTTACTCAGGTTTCTTTCTATCTGATGCAAGAGAGATATCATCCTATCTATGAATTAGTAGAATAGATTTATAAGTTTCTCTACTAGTTGCAGCCGGCCATCACATGGTCTTGTGCATCTGCTGGTGTGGTTAGTATTCTCCATATTCACCTGATATCTAAATTATAAGCATTTGGTGGTCTAAAGCCTTATAGTCTGGAGGTGTTCACACATGTCTGGAGTGAAACAAAGTAGAAGTGGTTATCTAGCTTAAAGAAACCATCATTCCTTCCATTAAACCTGCAACAATAGTTGAATTTATATGTTACCAAGCATCTCCGAGCTACAATCTAGGAGAGTTTCTTGGAATCCTAACAGTATCCTTATAGATATCTTTGTGTTTTAAGTCTTTTGTAGTAATTAATTTGAAGAAGGAATTTTGTTAGCTTTATTTGGTATCGAAGCCACGTCTAATCCCAGCTTTTAGCCATCAACCATCTGTCAACTTTGTTGTCATCAAAGAATTTAGAGATAGTTCGAGGTTCTCCATTCTATTGGATTCACCATCAATCCTTTGACCATTGTAGAAAAAAGTCAAAAACAATTTTAAAAGAGCAAAGGAAAAAAAAAAAATTATAAATACAAAAAAAAGAGCAAAAAAAATCAAGGTACAAAAAGGTATATTATATAAAAAAGGAGAAAGAAATTTTTAAAAAAGAAAAAGGATTTAAAAAAACATATTTCAAAATTAAAACGAAAAAAATAAAAATAAATAAATCAATATAATTTCAAAAAAGATTACAAAGTAAAAAAATAAGTTCAAACAACCGCCACAAAGTCATTGAGCATCGCTCGTCCTAAGCGAAGATGCAAATGTTTCCTCCACCACCACCTTAACAACAATGGCCACCCAAAACCACGACGTCGCTACTTGTATCCTTGTCCATTTCTTGCTTTACCATAGGCAAGCCAAAACTATGCCATAGCGAAACCAGCGAGCCCCTCCACCACATCCGCGTAACCCGACCCTTTGTTTTCTTTGTCCACTGCACCTGCACACCTCGACCTCAGCATTCCTCAACCACCTGCATCATTAGATCCAATGTCCATAGCGCAGGTCACCACTGTAGTTCTTCGTGTTCTCTGTCCACCACACCTCAACCTTGCCATTGCTAAACCACCTACATCGTGGGATCTATTGTCCACAACATAGTTTACCACTGCAGTTGTTGTCCAGTCATTTTTTGTTGTTCATGTGTCATTGTCCACAATATTGTTTGTAGCACTACAAATTGTTCTCTATTATTACCATTTTGTTGTCACCATTGGTAGCCATCCTCGCCACTGAAGACCATCAACTTCTCTTTGAATCATGAAGATTGTGCATCACCATTTACATGGTCGAGTTACGACTTTGTCAAGAGTCGTATCATTTCATAAGATTAATATATATGATTTAATATATATTTATATTATATAGTTATATATAGACTAAATATATAAATTCAAATAAAAACAATATAAAAAATATATGTCGAAGAAAAAATATAATATATATATAGAATTTAATTAATTAAAAAAAAGAATATTAAGAGAGCTAATCAAAGAAAAAAAGAGGGGTTATATTAAAAACTTTAAATCTCGTTCCAAGACAAAAAAATGGAAACCAATAAGGAAAGATTTCCTAAAAGTTTGATTAAATGCGTTAGTACACTTTTTAAAATCAAAGGATAACTCGCAGGAAGAGATATTATAATCTTTATCAATCTTATTGAAGATAACAATTATATTAATACTAAATGTGCTAACCAACTAGTTAGAAGAAACTTAAAATTGACAGAAAGTCATTAACATACAAGTTAGAAAAACTTGCTCAAGAAGTATCAAAGTCTCCAATTGTAGCAATCCAAGTTGAAGCTAAGGGAGTAGATATCAATCTAAGGAATGTCAGAAGTCAAGAAGAAGACAAGCAAGTTGAAAAAATACACACTTAGATATTGTAGTTCAGAAGATGAATATCCCGAGTGAAAGTTTGGTAACGAACTCAACTACATCCTCACATGAAGAAAATCAAAAAAATTCCTTGCAGTTAATAGGGGAAAGTCAAACTAAAAAGGTTCCCTATCGACATCTGAATCATGAGAGTGGACAAATCAGCCAAGCTACGTATTGGGAATATTAAGAGAAGAAACAACAAACTGATGTTTCATAGAATAGTGATGTAACCTCAATCCAGTCCTATGATGACAAGTCGTTACAAAATTCCAGTGATCAGAATATTACACAGAAGTTTAGTCTAAGATGGTCGCATCCCTTCTCAGTGCAACAATTTTGTTTGCCACTTAGAAGATCATATCAACTTGTATTGATGAAGATCATTGTTCAGAGATGAAAATACATTCGAAACCAAAATAGAGATCAAGCCTTTTTCATCGACAACTTTTGAGGACAAAGCTTTTTGAGGAGGAAAACAATGTTATGATTAAATATATATGAAATAATGTAAAATAATGTAAATGATAATAATCATAAATAATGATTATTTAATTAGTAATTAGGCTAAAGGGTGATGTCTAAATGACACATGACTCTCTATGAAGAAACACGTACTTGGTATATAAGAAAGCCTCTCACTTTCATTCTATCATCATTCTTATTCACACATTTAATATATAATATTTATATCCTCATGGATATCTTTATATTGCAAGTCTTTTTGAATAATTAATCTAAAGAAAGAACTTTGTTCGCTTCATCCTCACACATAATAATACAAAACGTTAAAAATAATTTATCGTTTAAGACAGGTTTATACACACATAAATAAATAGAAGCATTGACTTACATAAATTTCCAAGGAGTCAAATATTTCATATATTTCCTCTTGTCACAGATGTTGGTTGAGTTATGAATGTGGGTTGTTTATCACCGAGCATCATCACCGCCAATTTTTAAGCTTCTTTGTCAACATCATTCTTATTGGTGAGTTGAGTTGCCCATTGTCTCCTACTCCTTTTTATTTATATATCGAAAAGCATGAAGAGTGACTAAATTCGCAAGGGGTAACGGTATCTATTTGGGCGAGTTTGTTATAAGGCTTCTTTTATATGCAAATGACCTTATTCTGATTACTAAATCTACTCTTGGATCGCAAGAGGACTTACCTTCCATTGAGCACTTTTGTACAAGAGTGGGGATGCAAGTCAGTATTAGCAAAATGAAAGTAGTGGTTTTATCTAACAAAAGAAAACATAATGAGCATAAGTTCTACTTTGAAGGAAATACTTTAGAAGAACTTGCAGATTACAAGTACCTCGAAATTGACTTCATCATAAATCTAAGCTTGGTCAACTGTAGAGAAAAAAAACCTTTCCGGGGTTGGAAAAGGTTTTATAAGTTTCCAAAAAGGTGTAGAGAAACAGAGTTATGGGATTGGAAAACCACTCAAACTCTTTTTGTACTTTTAGTGATTCTGGTGATTCTCTACGGTTATGAACTTTGGGTTAGCAGTAAATCCAACATGTATTGGGAGCAAATTGAGAAAATTCAGAAGCACTTGATTACAAACTTTCAAAATTAAAATTGCAGTTACTTATAAAATCTTGTTAAGTGAAATGGAAGTTGCTCCTATTGAAGCAATTGCTATGGTGTGAGTCATTAGATGTTTAAAAAAATTGAGCAAATGGAAGAGGGTGGATGGCCCAAGGTTGTCTTTAATGACATATTGTGCAAAATAAAGAAAACTTGGATGTAGAAAAATAACAAATGGTCTAATAAATCGGATATTTGCTTGAATATGTGTCCCACAAACAATAAAGAGATAAAATCTTTTGTTATAGATAATTTCCACAAGTGTAGTTGGGATAAAGAGCTAGGGAAAAAGAAAAAATTCTATATTGAAGAGTTTAATCCCACTTATAATGATCAACAAAAAAACGTACATATTGCCCAAAATTTATTGGAGAGCCAAAATTCTTAATGCTCAGTTAATATTTCTTGGAGAGCCAAAATTCTTATTGCTGAGTTAATGACTAATTCACATGAGATAAGATGGCGTAAAAAATCAAAAGAAGCGTGGGAGGAAAGAATATGTATTCTTTGCTAGAAACAGGGAAATATTTCATTTTAAAATGTAATATTTCATTTTAGAATGTAATATCTTCAAAGGCAACAGAGAAAATTATGCAAACATTTTGACAAGGAAATCTTGAGATAATTTATTCAGCGAAAAATTTATCCAAAAATTAAAAGCTTTTATTGTAAAACATCACAAAAAAACTGAATACTAGCTAAACCATATGTCCCATTAACTATTTTTAATCTCATAAAATTAAAATAATTTCTTCTCTTCAATATATATTCTCTCAGCTCATTGTTATTACGACAGTCCAACTTCCCCCAACAAACACACTGAAATGCACAAAGCAAAAAATATCATAAAAAGCACGGCACTTACCCCACTGAAAATATATGGTAGAGCTTGCCATGGCAATTCTGAATAATCAGTAGTTCCGTTATCGTCACTACAGTTAGTCATTGAATATATTTTGAGCTCTTCTTTTTTTTGGAATTTTGAGGGTGATTTCAAACACAAAAGATCAGAGAACAACGCTCTGTTTTGACACAGCGAAAATAGGAAAAAAATCTCTTTGCTGAAATGTTATGAAACCAGCTCAAAAAAAAAGATAGATCAACGACTTAGAATTCAGCCTCTTCGAGGGGGCAACCTCCTTTACATTACATAAATGAACAA
>APFE030635108.1:11878-23894 GCA_000404065.3 Pinus taeda
ACCTATTCTTGAAAATGGGCGAATGGAAGGTTGTAACTCCTAATTTCAAGGGCTAAATTTACTTTTTTTACCCTCTCCTTTAAAATAAGGTGGGCTATTTGAGGTGATTTGTAAGAATGTACTATCATACAAAATATTCGCCCACTAAAAATTTGAAACCCCTTAATTTCGCCAAAGGGCGAACATTCGCCCCTAAAATCACCCCTAGACAATACCTAAAGGCATATCATGGGTCTCTACATAAGTCCCCACAAAACCTCTTTGGTGTTTATGGGTATGATTGGCATTTTGTTCTTGGTACAATTTTGGATGTTTCCTTCTCAAGATGTGGACACCCATTATTTTGGCTCTAAGCTAAGTAAAGGACTGAGTGAGAAAGCTTACAACGCTTTTTAGATTTTTATAAAAATATTGTACGGGAATATTTTGGGCGAGGAACTCAAACATTGTAAAAAATCTAAAATAGAGTATTGGGGATAAATGGGTCATACTAGTCTTTCTACAAAATCAACAATTTGAGGGGAGGGTTCTTGAAATTTGGCCAGATTAAATACTATCATATACAAAGGGAATCCACTATTATACTGAATATGGTGCTGAGGGGTAGGGCTCCGGGCCCTAGAATACAAAAGGGAATAACCGCCTCTTTTAAAGAGGTATTAAAAAGTAAACCCTTCTCCTCTACAGAACAAGTACAAAACAACCCAAATGCATACATTGTTGAACAATTAGAGATACCCCCAACAATGGAAATTGATATTGCAAAGGTAAACACCATCTTCCCTACCATGCAAACAAGGTGAATCATCATTTACCCATTCAATGGCTTTTGGACAACTAACTGTGACCTATACCTATGCTCCAAAGGATTCTTCATTGTACATTTTGATATAGAGAAAGATTATGATTTTGTTTTAAATGAAGGGCCTTAGTTTTGGGGAAATTTTGGACTCTTTATAACCCCATGGTTCTCAGAATTTGATGCAATAAACATGCTAGTCTAAAAAATTCCAGTTTGGGTTAGGCTTCGAAATCTTCCTCTTCACTTTTGGCACCAAAAGGAGCTAGAGGATGATCTAGGTGGCTCTAGAGACACTTAGAAATTCAAGAGGAATAAGAATAGCCCAAAAAATCAAAGCCCTAAGATCGCTCCTAAATTAGGACCATATCGAAGTGCTCACCACCTTGATTCCAACAGTGTGAAAATCACCCCAATCCGAGTTCGTATGAGGGAGATAGAGCTGGTCAACGTTTTGGTCAAACTTGGCCAAGTGATCGACTTAAGAAGGCAACAAATTCATCGAGAATTGGCACACAGAATATGACATTTGGAATAAGAGAATTTGTTGCACACTTAATTTTTCTAATGACCCTTGGTTTTGGACAAATTGACAAAAAAAAAAGTGAGGTGGCGGGCCAACACCCCTACCACCTGACACCTCTCCATATAATGTAACATATATTCCATATATAATGTAACAAATATAATAATATATATATATGGTCAATAAAATGCATAAAAAACCAACATTGACCACATACCTTTTAACATATTTTGTTACAACCACGCTCCAAAATTATTTAACCCACCATGTTAAATAAAATATATGCACCCTAAACTTATGCTAAGTGAGGTGCGGCGAGGGTTTGAACACTGACCGCCGCCGACCCGGAAGAATCCACCACCATTGAGCCAACAACCCACACTTTTTTTTTATCCATCCAATAAATTTTATATAAACTCAAATTATTTGACTGGCCCACTCTTTGGTTTATCCGCCCGACAAAGTTGATATAAACTCAAATTATTCAGTGGACTAAGGGTGCCGAATATAGGAGAACGAAGGCAGATTGAGACTGAGTTTCGACCAATGGAACTTGGAGACACATAACTGTGAACCTATGGAACTGTGACCAAGGTGGAACTTTTCCCAGTCAGAGGAGCTGAACTCTGATGCAGGAGATTCTCAAGATGCAGAAAAGATTCCTTGGGAGGTAAATTTTCACAGTGATAGAATTTGACGTGTTTATAGTCAATTTTTTATGTTTTCTTGCTAGGAGTCCAACCTTGTAGTCAGAATCTCCATCTTAGTAGCGAAAATGCATGTGCCTAGTAGCATAGAATCCTTGAAGAATCTTAGGGAATCTTAAAGATTCCCTTGGAGGCTGAATTTTTCCAGTGTCGGAATGTAGCTGAATTTATACTCATTCTTCACAAAATTTTGCAGGGAGTGCAGTCGTTTGATCAAAATCTTCATCCGAGCAACAGATTTTCCAGCCATCTTCTAGAAGGAACCATTGAGGGAATCTTCAAGATTCCCAAGGGTCCAAAATTTGTCAGTGTCAGAATTGGACAAATTGACAGTTGATTTTACACCACTCATTACCAAGAATTTAGTGGTGTAGTCCATTTTAGCAGTCGAACTTTGAATTTTTCGACCATCTTCGAAAGTGGAGGTATATGATGTAGTTATGTTATGCGTCCTTTCATTTTGTTGCCATGATGTCTTATTGTTGAGATCCATGTGTAACACTATGTTGTGGGATACTTATTGCTACATTATTGTGAGAATCCATTAGTTTGTTGTGCTAAAGGAAGACCCATTTTGAGTGAGATTTCCTGTAGGGAGAATGTTTCGTGGAGAGACATACCACTCTTGTTGAGGGTATTTGTCCTTGTTATGACAAAGAACATGCCATGTATGTCATCATCATTGGAAACATTAATGAAGCGACCTCCACACTCTTGACATCGGGCCCGAAGACGTAACCCGCACTAGGTGAATTTCATTATCAATGTGTTTATGTTCATTGGTTTGCTTATCGTCATTATGTTTCCTCTTGTTTAAGGATGCACATATGGTTATTTTATATGTAATTTTTCTAACATCACAGAAGTAAAAGATCTTGGATAATTCTGGTAGCCGAAGAGATCTGGATCAGGGGATATAGGTAACATTTTGGGAAAATTCAAAAAGAGGGACAATGACAAAACTTAGAAAGACATTTTCACCTTTGCTGGACTATGCATGGAGATTAATCTAAGCAAAGGTTTACCAGATCACATTATTCTGAAACACAACTTTCAGATGTAGGAACTATTTCCAAACATGACATTTGAAGAACACATGCCTATGGATTAAAAAACTACCAAAAAAGAAAATGACACAAAATCTAAGAGGATGGAAATTTACTGACACACATACTCGAGAGGCGGAAGAAGAAGAAATCATGGAGAATTCAGAAAAAGAGGAAGGGGCCATTTAGGATCATAATGATACTACCCATAATCAGGGTGGGATAGATTCAACGCCAATACACGTAACAAAATAACAATAAAAAATGAATCAAAGGGATGATGAAACAAGGGGTACAAAGCATTCCCATGTATCAAAAAGATCAAAGTTAGAAAAAGGAAACTCACCAAAGTCATAAATGGGCGTTTTGGTCCTGGTACTAGTGGATCCCAATCCTGAGGTCTAGCAACATGTCCAAAAGAGGAAAGGAAAGAAGGGGGAGACTAGTGATGCATATATACTTGTTCTCCCTTATGGTACTATATTTATTTTTATTTTTTATTTTTTACTTTTTGTTTGGAAGAATGTAAGCATATATACTAGTAGCATAATCTAGGAATTTATTTACCACAAAAGGAACTAGGTAGATCATTGATGAATGCACACTTCATATGTGTATATACAAACTGTATTTTCTTTTTAATATGAACGAAAGTACGAGTTTATTTTCGCAGGATATATATAAAAGGAAATAATGTCGAATTCTGGAGATTCAGAGAAGAAATTTGTTGAAGAAATGACTCCTCAAGCCTCTGTTTCATATAGTTCCATTCAAAAATCTATATCTATTTTTCCAATTTTTCAAGAAGCTATAGTCCCTGATATTGTTGTGGATCAAGAAGCTCTTGACGATGCTTTATTTTTCCTCCAGATAAAGGGTTACTATGTAGATTTAATGGATTTTGGTAGTGTTTGATTGATCTACACAAGTGGATCTTTTAATCATGGAAACCCTTATTGTCGGATGATCTAACCATTTATCCTCTGGCTTGGGGTTTCTTTGTTTTTTATTTTGATAATGTCTTGGACAAGCATAAAAATTATGATTATGGGCCTTGGTTTTGGGGCAATGCTAGCCTTTTTTGCAACCCTAGACTCCCACTTTTGATTAAGTATTGACATCTATTTCCTTAGCTCCTATTTGGGTTAGGCTTCCAAACATTCCCCTGCATTTTTAGAATCTCTCAATGTATCCTCTATGGAAAATATGTTGGGGAAGTTGTATTTGTTAGCGCTCAAATCTACCTTAGGCTGAAATAAGGTAAAACTCAAGGCCACATCAAACCACGCTCAGCCTCGTAGCTAGCCCTACGAGGACAGGAGAGGGCTCTCTCCAGTCAATCTCGATAAAATGAGCAATAGGGTCCGAGACGACTCTAGAATGGGAACTAATTTTAGGATAGTAAAGAGATAGGAAAGTTTGATTTTGATTTTTTGGGTTTTTGGTGGAGAAATGGGAAAAAACAATTTTGGGTCCAGGGATAAGGCCTGATCTTTGCAGAATTCAGGTTGGGGCAAGGTAGGCAGTAGTCTTAATGCTTTTTGATTAAGTGTATAGATGGATCAGAACGAAAAGGAGCTGAAGAGAGCAAGGGAGAACATGGATCCTCTCCAAACAGGCGAAAACATGTAAAACTAAAGAAATTCAAAGGCATAGCACTGAAATCAATGGATTCAACCTCATTTACTCATTCATTTAGTTTCAGAAGCATAAGAAGGGAATGGCATACATTAAACATGAAAGAAATTACAATAAACTGAGAGAAAACACCATCAAGAACTAAAAGCCACAAGAATCCCAACAGGTGCTGCAAAACCTTTGATCTTTCCTTAGCCAAAATATGAAAAATATGTGCAATAGTATGCCAAATCTTTCCCAAGAGTCCAACCTCTCCAACCTCTGAAAATGATTGAGAAATTACATCATATAGACCATCCTAACCCATTTCCATGCCTTTAGGGGTCGAATTCCTCCTTCTAGGAGTAGTTTGAACTAATTCCAAACATAGAGCTGAAAACTAGGCATCCAAACAACTTGCCTCTAAAAGAAGGGAAACTGATTCTTACACTTGATTTTTACTTTTTTAGGAGTGAATCTTCTAGAATAGGTAAAAATGAGTCCAAGTTACATGCCAACCATAAATTTACATCAAGATAACTCAAAAATTTCATCCACAAGCAAAACTAGTCCAACTGGCCGAAATCCTGAGCTAGAAAATGAAAAATTGACCAAAAATCTATATGCGTAGCGCGCCTAAGCCATACGCGTAGCGCGTCTTTCAGCCTGCTTTTGGGGCACTTCCCGACATCCAAATTGAGCTCATGATAGCTCGTTGGAAAGCCCTAGATGTTGGATATCCAACCCAAGTGGAATATCCCAATTTGGAGCTCATTTGCCCCTCCAAAACTGCATTCTTCCAGAAGTACTTCCTGCTGGTGCAACAGGTGGTAGAAAGGTGGTTTTCATGGTGTTTTTGGGCCTTTTGATCATCCAAAACTTGATGAAATGCTTCAGAAATACTTGAGCATGCATAACTTACCATGAAAAACCCAAAAATATAAATTTTTCCTTCAGCAAGTGTCCCAATCAAAAGCGAGTGCATCGACGCGCTACTCATATAGTTGAAAAACCTGTTTTTAGGCCAAAATATTTCAAAATGACAAAAATTTCTCCGAATTTGCTCAAATTCAAAGCGAAGACCCTCCATCATGTATTATGTCCATCCAACGAAGCCTCGGCCAAAATCTGGAGTGGATTAGGCCTTTTCCGCCGTTTTAGTGCTCTGCTCAACCTCCTCTTTAGAGTCTTCATTTTTGCTTTGCAGACATGCATGCAAGCCCAATAATGATTTTTCATATGATGGAACATGTCTTTGTTTCTATCCTGATCCTATGAATGCACCTGCGCTGATGAAGAAGGCGAGACCCGTTCCACCTCGGGTGGAGATAGTACTCGTCGTGACGCTGCAAACAAAGCTCTGTGGCCTCTATGTTATGTTACCACTACTGGTGCACTGCTATGCTCCATCTCAGTACATCAACCTCAACGGTTGAGTCACTGTCCTACTCATATCCTTGATCATAAACTGAATCCGTCTCTGACATGGCTTTGAAAACAAGATGTCTACAATATGTATGTTGATATAGGTATAGTGAAAACAAAAGTTTCAAAAAACCCAAATATGTCACATATGTATCAAAGTATCATAGGAAAGCCACAATGAGAATAGTTTTTTCAACTGAGTTTTCATGGAGAAGTAGTGTGAAAATGCCAATGGCCATAACAATGACAGCAGAGAAGTAATGGCAAAGAGAGAGCGTGAGGCTGAGGTTAATAATGAGCATGGACACCACTGAAAATAGATGACATAGGCATATATTAACCCACACAGTCCCTAATATTTGTTTCAAACCCTAAGAAGTGAATTTGGAAATAAACATAGGGTTTTACATTTCACACTTGTTTCTCCACTTTCAAAACACCATAATCATGTCTACAATTCACTGAGCAAACATAAAGAACCTACTTGCAAGCAATTGGAGGCAATTTAGCATGAATCTGGATGAAGGAGCAAAAAAAATTTGGCTTTGAGTTTGTATGCATCGTGTGCTTACCCAATGCGTAGCGCGCTCCCTATGCGTAGCGCGCATGTAATTTTGCACAGGCTGGGGAGGCTATATGCGTAGTGTGCCTCCTATATGCGTAGGGCGCCACATACTGCATTTGCAGGAGGCTTTTGGAGGCCTTCCTGGTGTCCAAATTGAGTGTGTGATAGCTCGTTGGAAAGCGCTTGAAGTATACTTTCCAACCCAAGTAAAATTTTGCAATTTGGACTTCATTTTCCTTGTCATAAATCAAATCTCCCAAACCTTATCAAAATGAGCAGAATGAGGCTGCCTCAAGGAAGAGCGCTGTTGCAGTCAACGTTTGAAGGTCTTCCTGAACTCCAAATTGAGCTCATGATAGCTCATTAGAAATATATTTGTGTCTAGTTATCCTTTAACTCATCAAAAAAGTAATTTAGCCAACCATGCTAGGAGAAATCTTGATTTTCCCAAGGTTACTTCAGAGGTGCATTCAATTCTCCTGAGGCAACGGTATTGTTGACATTTCTCTAAAACCATGATACCTGTGTAAAACATGAGGGATGTTTTTCTTCTTTGGCATGTTTTGGACAAAAACCTCTCTCAGGTTTCCAAAATTCATCTTTGATTTCTCTGAAACAGCTTTTGAGTGAAACTTATCCCGATGTGTGAAACAAGGCATTTTGTCAAAATGAAGCGAAATGAAGGCGATAAGGAGCTTATAAATTCTTGGGGAAATTGTAGGAAGTAGGGAGGGATGTTAGGAAGCATGGGAAAGTGGAATCTCAGAGATTGAGTGAGGGAAAGGGGTCCAAAAGGGAAAAACACAGGCCTAGCCTAGAAAATTGTCAGGTTGTAGCTAGAAACTAGGGTTTGTGCGAAAATGAGGAATTTGGGGAATCTCAATGATGGGAAGCATTTGGTAAGGTACTTTAAGGATAGGGGAAGGTGTATGAACATCAGGAAACAAGTTTTGCCGATGATTTGACCGTCCAAGAGAAATTGCCTTCAAAACCCTAGGAGAGGAAAATGACCTTACCTAGGCGCAACTGAAGCATGAACAAGGTGTAAAATGACTCATTAGACACTGAGATGATAATGAAAATCCTATGAATGATGATAGACACAGCTGAATAGTGACATAGATTGGAATTTGGGCAACTTTGAAAAGAGTGAGAGCAAACCCTAGACCTAATGCCTAGTGACCAAATTTTGCTTGAAGACTCACTGAAATGACAAAATTTGACCTTGACACCTTAAAATCACTTTGTAAGAGCATGTTTGATCATTGAAGGAAGGCTGCAAAGGCTGACACTAACATTGGCTCCAATGGGGATGGTAGCTCCTTGGAGGTGCCAAGAACGACAGATCTTTGGGAGAGCAGACCAGTGCCTTATCCATTGGGTAATGGAATCAAAAACTCAAACTGAAATGCATGACTGAAAACTGATGACTTGACGACACAAATTGACTCTCACTCAACTAAGAACTGACTCGATACTTAAAGACAACCGACAAACTGGAAATATGCTCAATATGAAACTTATTCAATACAACCTACTCTAATTTTTCCATTCATCACCTGATCAAGTGAAATGGAACAACCAATGTAACCATGTAAGCATCCTGGTTGTTGTTTGATTTCTTCCCACATGCTTTCTGATGCGTAGGAAAAGGAAAGAATCAAAAGGAAACTCCCATGGAAATTTGAACTCAAGCTGACTGCTGATAAACTTGCAAAGCACAAATTGACTGGATGACTGCAAGAATACTGCAAAAGGATCTTCATCAACATAGCTCTGGTCCAAGTAATCTTCATAGCTGGATATCAAGACTTCCCTCACATATGTGCTGTGTTTCTTTAGTGATTGCAGCAAGCTATCAAAAGGATCCTGAAATTCATGAAAAACCAAATTCCGTTGCTGATTACAAATAGAACAAAAGTCTCCTTCATCAATCTCCTCATATGACTACAAACCTTGATGAGGGCTTTGTAATGAAAAATTTGTTAAACAAGAGAATGAAGGTGACCTTTGAAGAAGATTATCATCAATATTCTTTTCCGGCACATGGTTAGCTAATGAAGGAAAATTTTTAAAGCAAACATCATCCAACACACATGCAATAGGATCATCAAAAACTTGAGAAGAATGATGTAATGTATCCATTGAAAATGTATGACATCCTTCTAGCTGTTCATCTTTTCCTTGAGAGATTTTATGAAGATTCTGCCTTATAAACTGAAATGCTTCGAAACAAAAGGGTATAGAATCTCCCTGCATCATCAAATCATGTATTTTATCTTCCACACCTTCATCTGTAATCTGCCCTTCAATTTCATTTGGTGGCTGCAAATCTGATGCTACAGGCTACTCAAGAATTTTGTTATTTGTCTCATCCTCAACATTAACACTGAGAGATTTTTGATTTGTTATAGGCTGTTCATTTGAAGATTTACTATGCAATCTACCCTTCAAAAACTGAAATGATTCAAAACAGAATGGTACAGAGTCACCTTGAATCATTAAATCATGTGTGTGCACTTCCAAGTCTTCAGCTGCAACTTGACAATCAATGGCTTTCGGGGGTTCCAAATCTGAATATGAGAAGTCTTGAAAAAAATTTGCATTGCTCTCAAGATGATTCAAATCAAGACTTGTTGACATTTGATTTCTGATTGCATGGTAGTTATCTCTGATGAACTGAAACAAATCAAAACAAAAAGGCAAATATCCTTCACTTACTTCAAACTTTGATGCACTTTCCTCATCATTGTCATAGTTGATATGCATCAGTTGATCACTGTATTCGAGCTGCTGAAAGTGAACTTCCTCCTCGCACAAACTAGATGCTGATTCATCTACAAGATTAGCTTCTTTTTGGAGAACATAATCATCATCATACTGATCAAACTGAGGCAATTCATCATCAAACATACAAATCATATCAACAGCTCTCTCTTCTTCACAATGATCTATAAAACAATCACTATGACAACCGGGATCAGAAACAAAATGTTTTGGGTCAACTGCTTGTTCTTGAATGTCACTTTCATTTTTTGCAGTCATTTTCCGCACCATCTCTTCTACTGCATTTACGAAAAGATCAAGCTTTTCCTCTGAAAGTGTCAGTTGCTCCAAAACATTCTTCTTTTCTTCTTCCTTCAACCTTGCCCTGAAGATCAACAAATGAGCCTCTACATTCACTACCTTGTTCTGCATCTTGTGAAGTGTTGCAATATTCTTTTCTCTCAGTTGAAACTCCATTTCCGGATCAAAGGCACTCGGGTAGTGCAAGAGAGCAGATCTAGGAGAAGGTCTTATATCAACTGGCATAGAATAATAAACTTGGTTAAATCTGGCAGAAAATTGTTGTACTGTCTCCCCTGGCATTCTTTTCAGCTGATTATACTCTTCTATAATAAGGAAAGGATTATGTCCAATCATCCACCTGTCAAGGAAAACTTTGACAAACTTCTGGAAATCTATGATGCTTGCATCAGGCAGGGCTTTGAACCAACTCTTCACTTGGCCTTGCAAAGAAAGAGAAAAAAGCCTAATACTAACATCCTCTTCATCAACTTCAAAAAGGTCTAGAAAAGTCTCAGCATTCTGCACATGTTGTTCAGCGTTGACATTGTTACATTCATCGTCAAATATTGGTAGATATAGGTCATAATTTGCAGGGAAAGCATGAAGAAAAGAAGGTAAAATAAGAGGTTTATACCGATCTGGGACTATTAAAGGTGTAGGAATATATACAAGAGCTACGTGATCAGTTTTGTTTTCTTTAGGTTCATCACTCTGAAAAAGAGTCATCATAAGATGTGGGAAAAGTAAGGAGGTGAGGATCAAAGGGAAACTCAGTATTTACACTCTTTGAATAGGTCGAGTGAAGATTTTGATCACCTTTCTCATACAACAAACTCTGAAAAACTTTCAAGACAGCTTCAAGACCAACGAAGAAGTAATTTACAAGAAAGAAGATTAGATCCTGAATACCATTCCACTTTAGATACCTGAACTTTGTGTAAGATCCTTCCATTTTCTCAGAGAAAGCGTCAGTCCTCCAGACTTTAAATTGGAGTCACCAGGTTAATGATTTCAGCCTTCTTATGTCTGATCGTTGTCCACCATCAACCATTAGATCTGAACTCGATACATGTACTGGGGCAATTTATAATTTAAGTGTTACGATTACAAGCTAGACCAGAGATCGACTGAAGCATCGTTTATCTACTATGCACTCGCAGAGCAATGTGCAGTTCGAAGGCTACCTGGCGTGACTTCAGACTCCGTCTGTAGATATAAATCAAATAACACTAACAAGAAACCATTTCTTTCCTAGTATGGTCGCCACTATGTTAGCGCTAAAATATACCTTAGGCTGAAATAAGGTAAAACTCAAGGCCACATCAAACCATGCTCAGCCTCGTAGCTAGCCCTACGAGGACAGGAGAGGGCTCTCTCCAGTCAATCTCGATAAAATGAGCAATAGGGTGTGAGATAACTCTAGAATGGGAATTGATTTTAGGCTAGTAAAGAGATAGGAAAGTTTGATTTTGACTTTTTGGGTTTTTGTTGGAGAAATGGGAAAAAACAATTTTGGGTCCGGGGATAAGGCCGGATCTTTGCTGAATTCGAGTTGGGGCGAGGTAGGCAGTAGTCTTAATGCTTTTTGATTAAGTGTATGAATGGATCAGAATGAAAAGGAGCTGAAGAGAGCAAGGGAGAACATGGATCCTCTCCAAACAGGCGAAAACATGTAAAACTAAACAAATTCAAAGGCAGAGCACTGAAATCAATGGATTCAACCTCATTACTCATTCATTTAGTTTCAGAAGCATAAAAAGGGAATGTCATACATTAAACATGAAAGAAATTACAATAAACTAAGAGAAAACACCATAAAGAACTGAAAGCCACAATAATCCCAACAGTATCTGCAAAACCTCTGATCTCCTTAGCCAAAATATGAAAAATATGTACAATAGTGTGCCAAAATCTTTCCCAAGAGTCCAACCTCTCCAATCTCTGAAAATGATTGAGAAATTACATCATATAGACCATCCTAACCCCTTTCCATGCCTTTAGGGGTCGAATTCCTCTTTCTAGGAGCAGTTTGAACTAATTCCAAACATAGAGCTGAAAATTAGGCATCTAAACAACTTGCCTCTAAAAGAAGGGAAACTGATTCTTACACTTGATTTTTACTTTTTTAGGAGTGAATCTTCTAGAATAGGTAAAAATGAGTCCAAGTTACATGCCAACCATAAATTTACATCAAGATAACTCAAAAATTTCATCCACAAGCAAAACTGGTCCAACTGGCCGAAATCCTGAGCTGGAAAATGA
>APFE030635108.1:41447-101447 GCA_000404065.3 Pinus taeda
ATGTAAACCTATCACCGAAAGTGAGAAACTTGCCATTGAGGCATGCAAGCTTCAAAGTACTGAAAGGGTTGTTCCTAAGTCAACTTCTTGGATAATGAGGTGATTTTGAAAAGAAGCGACCCGTCGCAGGAGGGCCTTAATGAATCCCACATAAACGACACGGAATGAAGCAAATGATTTTGGAGGTGAAAACAAACTGACGATACAGGGTTCAGGACGACGGTCATGAAGGAATGAAGCATGAATGTATTGCAGTGGGTGAGACACAGGTGAATTGTCTGAATGACTTCTCTTGAACGTATTGGTGACACTGACGATGGATTGGTAGCGTCAACCCCAAATATGGATGGTGTGACGGACCAATGGTGATGACCAGTGAATAGAACAACCCAACCCGGCATGGATGCGGAAGGAAAGTGTCATGTTCAAGAGTGACTTGCTACCAATAAAGTTTCTTCAAGTTTTATTCCCAATTTTCCCTAGTCATTGCTGACCAGTACCTCTTTATTTTTGTCAAGCTTGAGGAGGATAACATATGCTTGTTCTATAATTTGCCCTTCGGGCGAACCTATTGCTATATTTTAGCGAGCCTAGCAATAGTGAAGCTCGTTCTCGTCCATTTGGACGAGTTTATCGCTATTAGGTTTTAACAAGTTTAACAACAAAGATAACTCGGTCTCTTTCAATTTTAGAGAGTCTGAAAGAAACGGAAAGGAGACTCCAAAGATTATTTTTCGTTATATAATCCCTTAAGTCTGAAAAAAGCGTTAAATAATACAAAATGGATGAATTTTCAATAGTTTTAACGAGCCGAACAAGACAAGCGCTCAATCATGTTGTGTAATAATCCCTTAGGTCCAAAAAGATTAAAATCTAGAGGAGGGATAGCACTTCTGATGCCTTTAACGAGCTGAAGAGGCCATTGCTCAGCAATCTTTTCATATTTTACGAGTCAGGTGAAAAGAGCTTAAATAAGACTCGTTTTTGAGGAATGAGTGATGGTTTCGGGTAGCAGCTGATTCTAGATAAGATTTGGAATTTTCCAATCACGGTAGTGTCAGAATGATGGCTAATAGAATCACTCTTCGCAGATGTTCCTCGAACGGGTAAACAATCATATGGGGGTGAATGATCGGCTAAAAACAGAGTGGAGGTGATGGCGAGAACACGACCAAGGCTCAAAAGCTGGCGATAAGGCATTCACAATGGTTATTTAACGGTCCATTGTTAATGAGCTTAAATGCTGGGGGAAACATTTGCTCATGACTTATGTTTATTTTTTAACGAGCTTGAACTATGCACTAAAACTGCTTGTGGAGAGTTTATTTTTTAACGAGCTTGAACTCTGTGACAACATTGCTCGCCAATCGTATGATAAGAATGTCTCATTCAAGATTCCATTTTTATGGGGCTTGCACCTTTTGAAGCTTTGCCCCGGAGCCTCTTGCATGCATGCTAGGAACGACCAACTACGCCTCTCTACTTAACTACTAATATCACCACCAAGGCTAGGTAGGAAAATGTTTCCTTTACTTTGCCGGTGCCCAGGTGGCCCCTGCAAAGATGAATGCTTTCAGCCACTCATCCGACCTAGGTGGTTGAAGTCAGCGGAATCATAGAGCTAACATTAGCTGGTTGTTTCTTGCTTGCTTACAAAAGGGTTGCATGCCCCCAAGTATAGCGAGAAATTCCCAGGTTACCATGAAATTTCCATCCGCGTAGCAGATAAAATGCTTCCTTGGCGATGCCTATCAAAACAGACAAAGGTGAATGACGCAGACGCATTCCACTCACATAAATTTGGCGAAGGTATCTTATTCTATCCTATTCCCATTTTCCTATAAGGACGGGTTCACCAGGCTAGTCATATATCCCTCATAGAAATCCACTCTATACCTAAGCTTTTCCTGCTGAAACAGACCAGGGTGCATGCCTCCTGGGTTTCAGTCACACCTTCCTAAATCACTCGCGTTCATCAGGTGGACGGACTGGATACCGATGAGACATTTCTTTTGTGAAAAGACCATTTAGGGATGGCATTTGACTATTTGTGATGTGTGAACTAGGGAATGACATTTGGTGTACGAGCTTGACCATTCTGCCTTTGTGCGGAAAACACATTACTCTAAAGAGTGAGGAGATGATGGCTCCCATGCAATAAATATAGTCACGTCCAAGGAGTAGATTATAATCTAAAGGTCCTTGAACTACCATAACATTCATGTGAACTATTTTTCTTCTCAAAGTAATGGGCACATTTGGAAGGATCCCTAAAGGTTGACTGGTTCCCTTGTCGAAGCATGTTAGATTTCTAATTTCAGGCAAAAGCGATGGCTAACCAAGCGCTTTCCAAGCAGTTGAGGAAAGGATATTCACAGAAGCCCCTTCATCAATGATGGTACTGACCATGACCATTGTGTAAGCATGTACAATGATTATGAATGGTACACTCGCTGGTAAACTGTTGGGTATACAACCAAAGTCCCACATTGACTAGAAGTGGGGAGGATCATGGGTATATAAGGATGGAAAAATATCTCCATGATCCTCCCCACTTCTAGTCAATGTGGGAGTTTGGTTGTATACCCAACAATCCTCCCCTCGAACAAAGGACCATCGAGCCTCCCCTCAAACGATTATCCATCCTTCCACTCTCTACCAACCAAGATTCTCTGCTCCAATACGTTGGAAGCACACGCCTTACATGGAACACCACCTGCCTTGAGAGCTTGCTCTATCCTAGGTAAACTCCTCTTCACCGTGTTGGGACCAGGACACGTCCATGAAGAATCCGGAGCACACCGCCTATCTAACCGAGCTCATCCACGGATCCCATCGTGATATTACTGGGGCCCACCACCTTCGTTCGACATTTCGAGGATTCATCCACTTGGCTAACTTCGGGGCATGGCTCTGATACCACTTGTAAGGACTCTGGTATACGACCAAAGTCCCACATTGACTAGAAGTGGGGAGGATCATGGGTATATAATGATGGAAAAATATCTCCATTGTTATGAGGCCTTTTTGGGTAAGTCCAAAAGCAAATCCATGAGGGATTAGGCCCAAAGTGGACAATATCATACCATTGTGGAGATATGTGGTGTCCAGAGTCCTTAAAAGTGGTATCAGAGCCAAGTTCCGAAGTTAGCCAAGTGGATAAATCCTCGGAATGCAGACAGAGGTGGTGGGCCCTGGTAATATCACGATGGGATCCGTGGATGAGTTCGGACGGCCCTCGCAAGACATGAACCAACCCTTGTTCCACATGTGTGAAACAACCTCCTTCACCTGCAAGTACTTGTCACCAACTCCAAGTGTATACCACCTGCACTTCGTCACGAGCAACCCTGCTCTAGCACCAGCTCCAACCGTGCTCTAATACCAACTGTCACGCTCCCAGGTCAGCAGTAGTCTTTCAACCGCTCTTGGCGAGGTGCGGCACCACCGAACACTTTCTTTTCACCAGTACTTATGTTCGTGGACTATGCCTAACCACTTATTCCTACTTAGTTTGTGATTCTCAACCAAGTATTATTTCTTTATCCTTTATACCAATGAACACCCATACACATTCATTATCAACAACAATTATAAATGATAAACACAATTGCGTAGTATAAAGGGAGGGGCAACTCCCTGAACAATGAGTCTGCCCAACAATATATATTATACAATATTTTACAATGTACAAGTATACTTGGAAACTCCAAGTTTCATACTTAGCCAAATTTACAATCCAAGGCAAAACTTGGTTGCCTAGCTCGTCGGCACCTCCGCACGACTCACCAACGCTTCGTTCATCTTGTCGCACGATTGTGTTGTTTGCCCAACTTGGGCGCACCTCCAAGTCGCCACACACGGCCACCTCCAACGGAGACACACCTCCGTCCACAATCTCAACACTTCACCAAGTCACCGTGCACACTTGCACGACGGGCGGGCGCTCACCCGAGTCGCCAAGAAACCCGTGCAAAGTCGTCGCACAAACCTTCACACAAACTGGGCACCACACCCGTGCACGCCACAACCCAACCACCAGGCGCTCCTTCACACCTTCACCCACAACCGAGACAAAGCGAGTCATCTCCATGCCACCGTGCCCAAGAATGGGTGCATCTACAACTGTGCCTTCCTCCTTAGGCTTGCGCACTAAATCTGCGCCTTTCTCCCTTAGAGCGAAGAAGATGAGCGAGTGAGTTTGTTCCAAATGAGAGCCAACGCTCCACAATAGATATGCATTTAAGGGGAGGTCATGGCTTGCCCAGCCGACCTCACCCACACCCTTGCCCCATTGCAAAAGCCCCAAAAATATCATGTCAGCCTCCATACAAGTTTACACCATGCCCCACGCATATAAACATGCTTGTCTCCTCTCCTTAAGCGCATTATCCATCGCATACTTGAAAGGAGCTCGCACTTCAACCGTCGCACTTCAAGCCGGAGCTGCAGGTCGTTACACCGCCCGTCGTGCAAACACAAACACGGGTGAAGTCTTGGGTGAAGACACCCGCCGGTTCGGTTGATACTTCGGTTGAAGTCTCAGGTGGCAAGGTGCGTGAGAGCGCCTGCCCGCCGGTTGGAGATTCGAGTGGAGAGTGCAGTGAGGTGCTCGCCCAACGGTCATAAGTACGGGTGGAGGTTGCATGAATGCGCCCGCCGACTGGGTGAACAAAGACACGAAGTTCGGTTGTGGAGTTTTAGTTGGTAGTTCGTGTGAGGGCGTGCTCGACCAACTCGGGCAAGGTAACTCATGTGTTGAAACGGTGAGGCTACACAGAGGTGTTGCCAGTTGTAAATTTGGCTAAGTATGAAACTTGGGGTTTCCCGAGTATACTTGTAAAATTATAAAGTTGTATAATATATTGAAATTGGGAAGACTCATTGTTCAGGGCACTGTGCAATTGTGTTCTTCATGTATAATTGTTGTGGATAATGAATGTGTATGGGTGTTCATTAGTATAAATGAATAATAATAATACTTGGTGAGGAAAAATAAACTAAGTATCGAATGTTAAGGCCTAGTCCATAAACATAAGTATTGGTGAAAAGAAAGTGTTCGATGGTGCCTCACCTCGCTATAAGCGGTTGAAAAACTACCGCAGGTGTAGGGGCGTGACAGAAGTGGCTGTGCTACGATCCATAGCTGCGAGGGGCATCGCCTCAAGTGCAAACGCGATCTACGAACTGTTAAGGCGATGGTTTATCTGGGTGATCAGCGCAGGCCCCATTCCCAATCACATTGCAATCATCATGGACGGAAATCAAAGATACGCAGCCCATCGTCAGATGGAGAAGACGAGCGGCCATGAATTTGGATACGAAACCCTCGTGTACATCTTGAGGGATTGCTATGATATAGGCATCAAATGTGTCAACATGTACGCATTCAACATCGAGAATTTCAAGTGCTTGAAAGAAGAGGTGGCCACGCGGATGAATCTGATGCAGGAGAAGCTGAAAGCACTGTTAGAGAAGGAAAGCGTGGTCACTGAATATGGAATTCGCTTGCAGATACTGGGAGAGCTGAGCCTTCTCCCCGAGCGCGTCAGGAGAGTGGCAGAAAAAGCTATGGCTATGAGCCAAGGCAATGAGAAGGTCATTCTTAATATTTTTGCTCCTTAAACTTCCACTCACAAAATCGTCAAAGCAGTAGAAAACGTCTGCCATGAAGCTGTGAGCATGAGGATTGAAGTTCATGAAAAGTATGAATTCGCTAACAATGGTTTTCATGGCCAAAACGACAATGATGGTGCAGTATTCGAAGAAATTGATGGGCTTCAATCATTGGTTACAACAGAGGAGTTTGAGCGTCATCTGTACACCGCAAACTGTGGAGAGCCATAGCTATTGATCCGAACATCTGGGGAGATAAGGCTCAGTAACTTTCTATTATGGCAGTCATCTTTTACGGTCCTCTGTGTGACACCCGTTCTGTGGCCAGAGTTCTCATTCAGGTATTTCTTGAAGGCCCTTCTGGACTGTCAGAAAGCGTATTCTTTGATCCAATAGAAGAGAAGACAGTTAGAAAGATTGATTTGGCGCAATGCATCACTATGATGCAGAATGCGGGCGCATTGAACAGTATTGGTGTCGCCATAGTAGTACTGCGTTTGCAGGTTTACATGTCACAACCTTGTTTAACAACTCTATGGGTTTTCTTAGTTGTTTTTTTCCTAAGAATAAATTAGTCTCCTCTATGGGTTTTCTTAGTCTCTTCCTAAAAATAAATTTGCCTCTGATTCATGGAGATTGCTGGTACCAAACCGATTTACAAAATCAAAATCAAATAAAATTTTACAATACTATTTATGAAATGCATTATTGTTAGCCAATAAAACATCCAATAAAAAACATTTAGTTTATACTGTCTCTCGTGGAGATTTTTTTGTGGGTTAAGGTTAAGGTAACTGTATTATATTATCAAAATTTCAAAAACATTGTACATTAACAGTGGCCTTGTATACATAGTTGCTGTCATACTCAACAAAATAATAGGCTTAACAACTAACAAGAGAGTTTTTTTGAACAAGATTGAGCAGCCAAGACAATCCGTGTTTTTGGTTATTTCCCAAACAAAAATAGCACAAGAAGAGAATTTTCTGCAAAGAACGTTTCCCTCTCATGTATGTGGTAGTCGATATGCTTTACCCGAATCTCCAAGGCACCGAGGTGATCATTTGAAGCTGTCAAGAAAGGCCATATAGAAAGTCCAAAAATTCATTCTACATGTGTTGAAAGTCCCAAGCCACCAATTCAATAATCATTCTATCTGACATAATATATTTTTACTATTTTATATTTTGAGTCTAGAATAACTCATTTAATATTAATATTTTTTTACTATTCTATATTTCCAATTTTTTTTGTTGCAATTTAGTAATACAATTTAATATTTTCTTTTATTGAACATATATATATAATATATATATATATATATAACTCCATTTTATAATTTTAACACCATGGACAAGGCATCGGAGGTAAGTAATTTGTTAAGAGAAAAGGACCAGACGATCATTTCATTACAAACACAGCTATTGGAGGCACAGCAGGAAGCAAAACAACTACAACAACAATTTTCCACGCAGCAACAGTTAAATAACCAACTGAACAAATAATTGCATGAAGAGAAACAGAGGGCAGATTCGAGTGCAATTCAGAAATAGAAAGAATTATCAAAGGCATTAGCAAAATTGAAGACAATGAATGAATAGATGGTAAAGACAAAATATGAGAAAGTTGCTCAATTATCAGCTCAAATAGAAAAGTTCAAGAGTCTTCCCAAGCCTGCCGATTTCAGAGCAGAGGCAATACAGATTAATAAGGCACTGATAACACAAATAATATTGTTGTGTCATAAAATTGCTCAAGTTGAACCGTTGTGTGACATAACAACATCTATAATAGATAAATCAATTGATGCCAGACAGGACTTAGAGCAGGCCGATGAGACCTTAACAGATTTTCTTACTTGGCAGGACACTAATGAGGGACAGGTAGTGAACTTGCCTAAAATCTTAGAATCCCATAAAGGAAATCTATTCATGGAGTGGCAGTCCCAATTGATGAAGGCAGAGAGAGCAGTCCTCAAATGCCTAAAGGATGCAATCGGGTGTATCATTCCCGATATACACGATGCCACCTATTCTGCTCAAATCAATTCTCGTCTCAGCCGCCCTCAAGAAGTGGAACCAATGCTGGCGATATGCCAACTCAGGTCAAAAGGCAAACAACCAGAGTGATGAATCATGCTACCGACTAACAGATTGCTCTAGGAGGAGATATTCAAGGTCGAGTTATACCAATTTAGTAGCATTTTAATTTTGTAGTTTGCTAGTTTAATTTAGTATTTAAAGACCCTTTCATGTATTTAGAAAGGGTCGTAAGTTTTTGTATATGACTTAAGCCTGAAGTTGCACTACTGTACTTCAGGCATATTCTTTTATGAAAACTAGACCAATTATTCCAATTTTGATAACGAAGCTTTTACGTGGATGTGCACTACTATCTTTATTTAAAAGTATTTCTGAGTCAGAAGAAGGAATTCAAATTGCGATTGACGTTGGGAATGATTTGCAGCTCATATGGTACTATTATCTATGTCTGAATTCATTCTTTTTATGTGAATTGTTATTTGATCATTCTTGCTATTATTGAATATATGCATGTGTTTTAACAGCAACCTTTATACTTTCCACTACTGGATGTTTACAGTTTGTTAGTCTTCTAATCATACATGTATCAATAATATAAAAAGAGAAGTGTAACAATGTTTTATCAATTACTTCGTTCAACTATTTGAACGAAGCAATTATTATTTAAATAAATGTCTTTGTTTATTGAATAGTGTCATCTATATGCCTATTGACGAACACAGATCATCAAACGTTGCACTTAAGAATAGAATCTTCCCAGGATAGAATAGTCATTTGTGTTTTCGCTTATAGATTAAGTCCTCCATTCATTATCACTTCTTAGAAAAGCAATCACTCATCCACCCCTTTTATTCATTACTGGGAAACTGGTCCCATTATATCCAGTCAGAGCCACCATCCCAAACGGAAAAGGAGCTGTATTAAGGTCCGGACCAGGTGGTTATCCCCCGATGTTGATGCAACGATTTTCAGGGCATCAACATTTTTGGCGCTAGAAGGAGGGCCATCAACTATGAATTGCGAGTAAATAAAAAACTACAGACCATTCTCAGAGTAAATCACCCTCCACCTCACCTCGGACCTCCCGTTTGCATTCTGAAACACCAATCTCCAAACGAGAAGAAGAGGGATCAACTACCACTGCTCAAACCCATTATACTTGAGAACGTTTAAGTCCGGAGTCCCCTGAAGTTAGTCTATCATCCAGAAACTTCAAGGCTTTTCCATATCACCTCAGAGATCTGAAGTATCTCAAGGCAGTGAGACTTCGCAATTCCATCTTCCTCATCCTCTCACCAGACTTCAAAGCGAAAAACTCGGCATTGAACCTGCTGAGTTTCCTTTACCCCAAAGGAAAATGGCTAAAAAGAATACTGAAGGTTCTAGTAGTGAGACCTTTTCTCCATCATCTTCCATCTCATCATCTCCAGTGCGAAGTCAAACATCCACTTCCCCATTACATATTATTGTTCACCAGGGATCACCACCTTCAACATCACAACCTATTCAGTCTTCAATACCACCTCCTCCCCAAGCACCTGGAACACCACCGACAATCGTTGGTACTCCCAAGATGGCTCAGAATCCATGGAACAGTCCTGGTGCAGTCACTATGCCTGCACCATTACATCCATTACCTGATTATCCTGAGAAGTGGTTACCAAAGTTTAATCCAGACGTTGGAACATTAGTTGAGGAACACATAAATAATTTCATGTTGTCAGTTAATATAAAAGGAGTAACAGAAGAAGATGTTGTAGTTAGGATTTTCTGCTACACGTTACAAGGATCAGCTGGGTCTTGGTATTTTTCCTTGCCCTCTGGATCCATTACTAGTTGGAATATCTTTCAGGAGCAGTTTCTTACCAAATATGGTGATGATAGATCCTTGGCCACACTGATTAATGATCTTTCAAATCTAAAGATTGAATCTAGAGAACCAATTAAGGAGTTTAACTCCCGATTCAATAAGCTCTTGAATAAAATCCCCACCGATTCCAAGCCAAGTGAACAAATTAGAAGCAAGTGGTACATCACAACCTTACCTTCAAATGTAGCCATTTTTGTAGATAAGGCTAGAAAACCAACTTTGGCCAAAAACATGAAAGAAGCCCTCGCCGTGGAAAAACGTATTATCGCTTTGGAAAAGAAAGCTGCTCTCGAAGATAGGAAATCCAAAAGAGTTTCTTTCAAGGATGTTTCAAAGAAGAAAATCACCAAAGATCCATATGATATGGAGGGTCTACAAAAGGTCCTCAAAACAATGTCAAATGAAATGGTTGAAATTAAAAAGCAAGTAGCAGAAACTTCAACAAAGAAACCATATAGGAATTTTAAGAAACCTGAGTCAAAACCACCAAATGTAATATCTAATGCAGATTCAGATCCTGAGGAAGAAGAAGAAGATGAAACAATTGCACCATCCGATGAATTCGAAGAAGAGGAAGTTGTTGAATGCCATGGAATGTGGGACTTCATATTGCCTAACTCCGACACCGAAACTGAACAAGAAGCTTTTCCTGTGACTACTAGGAGCAAAAGTGCCCCTGAATCTGTCCAGGCAAGTTCAAAGAAAAGGAGTGCAAGTACTAATACTACAAAGGAAAAGGTACCCACAAAGAAGCCGGCTACAACAGTGCCTCAAAACCAACCATCATCCTCAAATATACCTTCAACATCCAAGAAGTTGGTAGTATCGGATTCAATGGATTACAATATTGTTGATGACATGAAGAAGACTAAGGAAAACATCACCATGTTTGAACTTAGCAAATTAAAACATCAGTAGAAATTGCTTCTTAAGGAACTAAATGCAGTTCCTTCTTCGTCTCTTCCTAGTGCTAAGGCTGCAAATGATTCAGGACAACCACCTTCTGGTAGATTTGAGGCTACTGATACAATTCTAATTGGAGATAGATCAAATTCCCATACCCCCCCTTTCCTCTTAACCTACGAAATCTATAATCAAAATCTACACAATTGTTTGATTGACTCAGGGGCATCCTCTAATATAATGCCAGCTTCAGTTTGTTCTAAACTGAACATAGAACCCCAAAAGTCTTCAATTCACATTGTGCAATTAGATAGAACCAAAGTCCAGGTCTTAGGGGAAATAAACTCTGTAACTATCAAGTTATCGGCTGATCCACGAGTAGTTCAAAGAATTGATATCTTAATCGCTGATATACCTGAGTTTTATGGTTTAATCTTGAGCAGGAATTGGTCTAAGAAGCTCCATGGGTATATTTCTACCGATTGGTCTCATATGTGGCTACCCTATAAGGGAAAGCCAAATCAAATAAAAATCAATCGGGAAAAACACATGACCCATACTGTCACAGAATTCGAACAGGAGAATCAACCAATTGCATTTAACAATAATATTTTGGGAATTATTCTTTTGAATCATTCTTTGGCAATTATATTTCCCAACCATCTCCTTTCTCAGTAAACAATTTCACGTCCCAAATCAAAAAAAAATCACAAACCGATAGATCAAGATGTGTTAATGTTGCTGAGAATGCTGTAAATAAAATTGTTGATAATTCTTTATTTTGGTCTTTATATTTTGACGGTTCTAAATCCAGTGAAGGATCAGGAGTAGGGTGTATTTTAGTCAGCCCCGAGGGAGAAAAAACAATGCTTTATTGTAAGTTAGAATTTGAATGCACGAATAATACGGCTGAGTATGAGGCCTTGGTGCAAGGACTATATAAAGCTATTGGCCTAAAATTTCAATATTTGAAAGTGTTTGGCGATTCCGAGATTGTCATAAAATAAGTTCGAAATACAATCCATTGTCTCTCTAATCACCTCAAGCACTATCAGTCTTTAGTCCAAAAACTTATATCTCATTTTTTAGCATTCAATATTTCATCTATTCCCAGATCTCAGAATACAGCAGTTGACTTGTTAGCCAATGTTGCTTCTAAACTCCTACCTTCCGAAGATTATAGCCCAGATAGATTTTCAGTAGAGTTGATTTTTAGACCATCGATTCCTGACAACGTCACCAATTGGCAAGTGTTCAATCACGATGAAGACACTTTACATTTCTTGACTTCCGACAAGTCCTACAATCATGAGATCATTGATGAAAGCGATCATGATCTTCAGATGAAAGAAAAGAATGAGGAAAACTCAATACCAAAACCTGTGGTTAAACTTGAATATCTCTACAACATTAAAGACAGGTTTAAACATGTAATCAATTCAAAACTCCAAAGTTCTACCTTAAGATTTGAATTGATAAATCTCGGTACTGAGCAGAACCCTCAAAATATCAATTTAGGACTAGGACTTTCTGTGGAAGAAAGGATAGCATTTATTAAATTATTAAGAAAAAATAAACATGTCTTTGCTTGGAAGTATGATGACTTAAAAACATATGATACATCAATCATCCGGCATACCATTCCAATGCTTTCTGAACAAAAACCAGTCCAACAAAAGTTGAGGAAAATACATCTGAACTTAGAGAGTCAGATAAAATCATAACTCAATAAACTCTTGAAAGCTAAGATGATTTTTCTTGTTTGGCACTCAAACTAGGTTTCCAATATGGTGCCTATTAGGAAGAAAAATGGCAACATCAGGATTTGTATAGATTTCAGAAATTTGAATAAGGAAAGTCAAAAAGATAATTTCCCATTACCTACCATGGAGAAGATACTCCATTCAGTAGCAGGTTCTGAGCTGATGTCCTTTCTAGATGGTTTTTCAGGATACAACCAAATTTTGGTCCATCCTGATGACAAACTCAAAACTACCTTCAGAACAAAATGGGGAACTTATGCCTATTAGAAAATGCCTTTTGGACTTATTAACGCAGGAGCTACATTCCAAAGAGAAATGGATATAGCCTTCAAAGGATTGATCAACAAAACAATAGTTGTCTATTTAGATGACATTACTGTATTTTCCAAAAAGAGATCCAACCATTTACATGATTTGAATCAAATCTTTGAACGTTGTAGAAGATACGATATTTCACTCAATCCCAAAAAATCCTTCTTTGCTCTGAATCAAGGAAATCTCTTGGTATTTATCGTTTCCAAAGATGGTATTTATATTGATCCCGATAGGATTAAAGAGATTTCTGAAATCCCATTTCCTCATAACAAAAAAGCCATGTAGTCATTTTTAGGTCAAATCAACTTTGTCAAAATATTTGTTCCCGATTTTTCTCACATCACTTTACCATTACAAACCATGATTAAGAAAAATTCAGTGTTTAGATGGGGATCTGCGGAAAAGGAAGCATTTGATTTAATCAAACTATCAATAATCAATGCCCCTACATTAAACACTCCTAATTTTTCTAATCATTTCATTTTGTATACTATCGCATCTGATTCATCTTATGAAGCAGTACTCACTCAGACTAATGATCACAACCTGGAAGCACCGATTTCATTTTTTAGTTCAAATTTTCAGGGTGCAGAACTAAATTATTCCGAAGTTGAAAAACAAGCCTTTGCTGTGTATAAAGCTATCAAACATTACAGACCCTTCCTTTTAAAAACCCATACAAAAGTTATAGTTCCTTTTTCTGCAGTAAGGCAATTACTGATCCAAAGGGAATTAGGTGAGAAAAGGGAAAATTGGGTTACAACACTTCAAGAATATGACTTGGAAATCAAGCCAGCAAAGATTCTTAGAGGCCAAGGTTTTTGTAGGTTATTAGCAGGAGCATCCAACATTCAAGAATCAGGTGATACGGAACATATTGAAGAAATCAACCAGATAAGTATCACCAATTCTGAATCTCAATATGTAGATTTGATCTTTTATTTGAAAAATGGATATGCACCTCCTAATCTTTCTTATAAAAACAAAAGGGCCATTAGATTAAAGGCAAAAAACTTTATAATCATTAATGATGTACTTTTCAGGAAAAATTATGATTCAGTTTTATTAAGATGCCTAGAAAAACCTAAAGCACAAAAGGTTTTGCAGGAGCTACATAATGGACCAGCAGAAGGACATTTTGGAGCTGACACAACAACCCACAAAATCATTCATGCTGGATATTATTGGCCCACCTTATTCAGAGATACTCACGAATATGTAAGGAAATGTCGAAGTTGTCAAATCTCTAGTGGAAGACAAATAAAACTAGCTTTCCCTTTGCAATCGGTGAACATTGATCAACCTTTTTAATAATGGGGATTAGATATCATTGGGGAAATAACTCCACAGTCCTCCAAAAAACATAAGTATCTCCTTACTGCTACTGATTACTTTACCAAGTGGGTTGAAGCAATTCCGTTAAAGACAACAAACTCTGAAGGAATTATAGAGTTTATAGATCAATTCATCATTACCAGGTTTGTTGTCCCAAATGCTCTTGCTTTTTATAATGCATCTTATTTCTCTGGAAATGCCATGTTTGCGTTTGCTATTAAAAGAGGATTTAAATTGAAATATTCTGCAAATTACTATCCCCAGGGTAATGGTCTAACAGAGTCTACCAATAAAAATCTACTCAAAATTATTAAGCGAACTATTGAACAAAATCATAAAAACTGGCACAAATCTTTAATATTCGCACTATGGGCTGATAGAATAACGAAGAAGGCCTCTATAGGTACTTCTCCATTCAATCTTGTATATGGGAAAGATGCAGTACTACCGACCAACCTAGTGCTTCCTTCTCTAGCCCTAGTTCAGTTTATTGAAGAAAGCCCCTCTTCTTCTATCCAACTCAGACATGATCAGATCTTAAAATTAGAAGAGGAAAGAGAAAAAGCCAAAATTACTCATGCAAAACATCAGCAGATAATCAAGTCATCGTTTGATTCAGCTTCATCTAGTTCGAAACAGTTGCAGGTTGGTGATCTAGTTCTGAAATGGGACAAAGCCCATGAGGATAAAGGTAAACACACCAAGTTCCAAAAGATGTGGCTTGGACCATTTTAGATCAGCGAGAATATAGGCCACTCGACATTCATATTACAAGATCTATCAGGAAAGAGGGACTCTCTTCCTGTTAATGGCCTCATCTTAAAGAAATTCTTCAATTGAGGAGGTAACCCCTTCTCCTTTAATTTCAGTAGGATTTGTAGTTTTTAGGACCATTAGGAAATAAAGTTGTAAAATAGCTTCTATTGGCCTTTGCTAAATTGAAAAGTTGCTCAAAAGAAGTAATTTTAATATTTACTTTTGAAAATAGAAGCCTTAAACAAAAGGGACAATTTCTAGGAATTTAGGTATATTCACATTCTGAAAACCCCATTTTATTTTTGCGAAATCTTCTCAAGATTTAGAAGTACTGTAAATCATTTTAATGTTTTCAAACTGGCCACAAAAGGGTTATCAATATCAAAATAGAAACTAATTCAATATTAGCATCTTCAACTCTTAACTTGTCATCCATTCTCTCTTAAGGAGAAAATTGTCCATCCCATTCATCCAAGTTTATGATTACTCAGAGTGTAATTCTAAAATATTTGATATAAAAGATAAGGGGTCTTATCACAAGCCTGCTTACCATGATCATTGGGAAATAGTGTAACCGACATTACCAACACTGCATACCAAAACAGGGTAATGGCTTATAAGCATAAGACAAGGGGTCTCATCACGAGCCAGCTTGTTTGGTTAGATTACAACCAATGAATGGCATTGTCAAACAGCTGGCCACCAAACCAGGACAATGGCTTTTTATCTTACAAAATAATAGAAAAGAAAAGAAATACAAAATATGAAAGCGTATTTTGAATTCATTCTTTTAATCATACTTTGAGATGGGAGGGATCATGGACAATCAAATGGTTAAAAGGTATCCCTGTTGAAACTATGAACGTTTGATGGTAGCAGAGGCTCTACCTATGACAAAGGAGTCAATCAAAAAGGCTAAGTTGGAAAGGTGTTTTTTTTTATCATTATCAACCAATAGAGGCCAATTTAAAACTTAGAATGTATTTAATTTTAACAAAAGAAGAAATTAGCAAAAAAAAAATATCTTTTATTATATTCAGAATGTATGTATACTTAGTTATATTAGAATTTTCCTTTTTGATAAAATGTCTATGAAAAGAAAGTTCAAATATTTCAATATTTCTCAAATATAACTGTTTCTCCCAGCGAATCGCCAATTGTTGTGCTATACAACAACCCCCCATTTCATAAAAGTTTATTTTCAAAACCTATAATATGAAATGGGTCCCTTTTAGATTAAATTGGTATCAACTTATCATTCCTCAAAAGGTCCGCAAGCAAGCAAAATATTATCAAACCTTTTGATATAATATATAATGGGTATTATAATAAAAAATGAATAATTCTTTATTATTGCGATAAAACGATCGCAAGATCGCATATCACAATAGAAAAATGATGCATAACAAAGGACCCATTGTTTTTCCCCGATGCAACAAGCGCAAATAACTATCGCCTATCGGGAAAGTAAGAAATCATAACAAAAGGCCCCTCTCTTTGCTCCGATGCAATATTGCTATCGGTGATCGGGGAGTGCGATATGTATGTAACAAAAGTCTTCTCCTAAATACTCCCGATGCGAATTAGCGATATCAATATCGGCGATCGGGGATTCCGCAATGACATAAATGAAACCACTCAAGCTTTCCTCCGATCACCGATTGCGATAAAGCCAAGCGCGACTTTCAAAAAGGATTGATATGGCTTCAACATATTGTATTAATTATTATTGAAATCCTTTCTCTTCTCGATAGTGATTCACTTGTGCCCAACCGCCAAAAAATCAAATCCACACTTAAATAGACTATTCGGCAAAATAAAGGATATGATGAGCATTTAAATGATTGATAGGCTTAAATGGCCAATTAATGGAGCAGTTATGCCAAAATCTCTTCAAGAGATTGTATTCACGGGAGCCTTATGTTAATCCTCCATTATTCATTAATTGGCATAATTCTTTCATACTTGGTTTTCGCCATCTATTCTCCACATTACGTTCATTTTATCTCTTGTGCAGAGCTTCTCCGCAATAGTGAATTCAGACCAAATGGGGAAGAAATCTAAGAAATTTGGAACAGCTTCATCCTTTGTGGTAACAGGACAACATGTTGTTGATCCGGGACCAAGTAAAAAAGGATTAATCTCAGATACCACATGTCTTGGTCTTGGTAATACTACTTGGCAAAGCATCTACAACTTGGTCGAAGCCAAAGAACCTCAGCAAAAATTGGTACAAGCTACAACAGTCTCGAGCCAAAAATCTGATGCGACTCTAAAAGATTTGGCTAATTCCTACCTACACAGGATAGCATCTCCAGTGAAAATTCTTCCATATACAGATCTGGTGAGATGGGCCGTTGAAGAAATTCCAATTACTAACAGAACATTTTGCACTATTGACGGGAAAGTATTCGGTTCGTTCCAGCCCAATGATTTGAGACAAATGTACCATTTGCCCGAACCAGAGAAGAAGTATAATAAAGCATTTCTGGAAAATTTTAGAGATGAAAATGAAATTGAGTCAGTGCCTATATAGGAATGGAGACAGAAATCGATGAAACACAAACTTGAGTCTTCGGGTAAGTACTCTGTTGATTCCTTATGTTCTCCTTATTGTTATGCTGGAGCTATGATGTGTCGAATGTGGGGGTTGCATGACTCCTCAAAATTTTCCATAGAAATGGTACCTTTGATGGAAGCAGCATGCAATAGTGAAATCATGGATTGGGGGAATATATTATCGGATAAGTTAGCAACAACTATTCTTGACTTCAGAATCAAAACCCATGTTACTGATAGATTCATCCCTCCATTTTACTTTAGTGCTTACATCTTAGACACCCACTGTTTTAATTCCGAGTTTCCTGTGCTAGGGTGGAGATGGACTCCATAGGACCCCATCCCCATTCATATATATCACCAAAAGTTGTGGAAAGCCCATTATAAACACCACCTTTATCAAGTCTGCAATGGATTCATGCTACCTATTTACTATGCAATTTTTGATAAACCTGCTCCTAAGATTTCCTCTCAAGCAGAGATTGACTTGATAGCCTTAGGAACCTGGTTCGGAGAAGAAAAATTCACTTATGTGAGAGTTTTCGGCAGTCAAGCCAGGCCGCATGTCCTCCCCTTGTATATACCAGACAAACTATTAGCTCGAGAGATAGCATATCAGCTTACATCCGCATCAGCTACAAAAACTCTAAGGAATTCAAAGAAGCAAGTTTGGCCTCCCTTTCCTCTAAGGTGTGGCATCTATACTCTGCATGATTACAAGCATGCAGAGAAAGAGGCGGAAAAGATTAATATAATAAATCTTGCCACTCTTCCTAAAACTATCAGAATACATAACAAAAGACTCTAAATCTGTATGTACATAATTAATTGGATGATTCATAGGTTTCTCCTGCTCGTGATCATGTATTTCATCTTTTTCTCTCTATATAGTTTCCTCATTTAACCAAACACGGGAATAGTAGCATAGGATAAATCTAATTGTAATGATCCTTTGAGTTTTGCACTCCATGATCTAGATAGAAGCATGCCAAATATAGGGGGAATGTCACCCACAACTACATCCTAAGAACATTTTTCGCTGGAATCTGATCCAAACTGACAACCAAATCTTTAATGATACCAATACATCTTACTCTACCAGAATCGAAGGAATAAAGGTCATGATACTTTCTAGTGATGTCCAAACCCAATTTCTCCATGATTGCCTTTGGCATGAGATTATGAGACGCTCCTAAATCAAACATGGCATTATGCAAAACATAATCATGAAATCTAAGGCTGATGTGAAAAGGAGCTACATCACTATCCTCAGATTGACCTTCTAATTCCGGACCAAAGATAAGTTCAGGTTGGTCATCTTCTACATTTACCATATCAGATAAAGGATATACATTCAAAATCTTAGCCACTTGACCTTTATAACTGCTATTCTTCATTAATTCAGTCAAAGGTATTGATACTTTTAACTTAGCAATTTCATTTTATAAGCTAAAGGCTGTAGTTTTCTCTACCTCTTTGACTGGAGCATCTTTCTTTCAGTTTTCTCCTTTGTTGTACTTGGCCGATTTGACTTTTCCTTTGATGATTTCACTTTACTAGGAGTAGGATCTGCTGGCTCCTTTCCCTTTTCATGCGCATTTGGAGAGTCATTCTTTGGTGGTGCTACTTCCTTCCTTTTCTGAATTGGATTGACAGGAACATCCCTACTCCTAAGTGAGTATTTCCTTTGCTGCAGTTTCAATGCATTCATGTATCCTCTCTAGTATTCATATGATTCCTCTTCTAGGACTGTTTCATTTGCCAATATAAAATCTTCATCCTTTTGAACAGCTAGACTTTCTGAATACTCTTCATCTTCGGTGATATAATTTGGCAAATCATCTAGTGTAAAGAAGTGATTCTCTTCTCCAATTGGGGCCTCACCATATTCTAATTCAGTGCCATGAACATAGTTCTGCTGTAATGGTGTTTTGACTTGTTGTTGAGCTGATGGATCTTGAGCTCTTTGCTCCTGTTGCTTGATTCTAAATTGTGGTTGTTGCTGACCATGAAAATTTGGATTTCTAACTTGTGTCTTGAACTTATCAGCAATGGTGAATCTATCAAACATCTTCTAAATCTTACGGAGCAAATGATCTGAAGTAGAAGCTTCTTCTTTGATAGTCACCTTCTTCTCGGCCTTTGTTCTAGATCTCTTAGCCAACAAATTTGCTTCAACACTTACTGCAATTTTCTGCATGTCCTTCAATGTAGCTGGGTCTCTTTCTCTCATTTGATATGCCATATCGGGATCAAAACCATCGATAAATTTGATCAAAGCTAGCCCCATAGGTGGCTTGATGTTAGCTAGAATGGAATTATAAACAGTATTGAATATAACACAGTAATCTTGGACACTTTCACCGATATTCCTCTTTATGTTCCCATACTCGGAAAGGATTTGAAGGGGATTTCTATTTACCTCCCAGTGATCTAGAAATTGTCTTTGAAGTGCTTCTAATGAACTGATTGTTCTAGCCAATAATGATCTAAAACACTTTATGACTTCACCTCCAAAAGTTTGCACAAACAATCTCATTGTTACATTTTCTGCATCAATCTTGTGGAGATCAAAGAAATCACTCATCCAATCAATGTGATGTTGTGTTGTGACACCTTGAGAAGCATCAAACAATGGGATCTTGCTTTGATAATCAGCGGGCATGTTATCCAAGTTCTGTGGCAAAACAAGAGGTGCATATCTGGCAACTATTGCTCCAGACATATTTACAACTGGCCTTGGGGATCTAGGAGGATTTGGAATGACCAATGTATGGAGTGTTGAAGGGGGTGAAGAAATTCTTAATGTTTGAGGTGTAGAAAGTGGATGGAGGTGAAACCAGTACAGATTTCTTATCAGAGATGGCGGGCTGCAAGGGAATGGTGAAAATAAAAGGAATTTCAGTAGGAATTTCTGAATTAGATACAACATCATATGAACCAAGAGTAGCAGATGCAGATTCTAAGAACTCAAGAATATTGGTAACCATAATTGAAGTTTGGAGATTTAGAATATAAGCATCAATTAATAGATTTGCTCTTTCAGTTTCAAGATCCTTGACAAACTCGGGATTTAGTGCAGTAGCACCAATGACACTTTCAAACTTAGTCTTAAACAAAGATAGCTCAAAACTTTCATCAAATGGAAGATCTTCAAGATATTCAAAAATGACCGGGCATGAACGAGATCTAAACACAAGAATCAAAAAACTTTCTTGGCGGAGAATTCTTGGAATAATATTTGGGTTTCCATATATGGGAGGAGGATCAGGATCAGGATTTTCTCTGGTGTATCGTTTGGAAGCCAGTGTGTTGATTTATTCCTAAAAATAAAATTGACATTACAATCTTGTCAGCCTACTAAATTCTAAACTCATCATCTAAAAGTCTAGAATTATTTGATGTACTGGGGCAATTTGCAAGTCAGATGTTTAGCTTACAAGACTAGACCAGAGATTGACTAAAGTTGCTTTTACCTACTTATGCACTCGCAAAGCAATGTGCAGCTCAAAGGCTTACTGGCATAAATTCAAGCTTCGTCTGTAGTTTATAAAGCAAGAACACTAAAAAACAAATAAGATTTTCTTCCCTAGTATGGTCGTCACTATGTTAGGACCTAAATCTACCTCAGGCTGAGAAAGGCAGGATTTAGGGTAACATCAAACCATGCTTAACCTAGTAGCTAGCCCTACCAAGTCAGGAGAGGGCTCTCTCCTTGTCAATCTCAGTAAAACATATCAAATGAAGCTTGAGATGACTGATGTAAAGACTAAGTTTAGGCTAGGTATATGCTCAGAGGATTTTGATTGAATTTGATGATGGTTTGCTGGCTCAAATGTCAAAGGCAGATTTCGGTTCGGGGAATGGACTCAGTTTTGCATAGGTTTCTATGGGGCGAGGTAGGAAAATGCTTTATTACTTTAAATTGAATGAGATGGAGAGTCTTAGGACTGATGAGGTTGGAAAGGGAATGATATTCTCATATATCCTCTTCAAACAATAGAAAACATAAATAACTAAACAAACCCTAGGTAGAGCACTGCAACTTCAATGATTTCTACCTTTATCCTTGATTCATTTAGTTCAGCTGAAAGAGAGAGAATGGCATACATAAACACATGTAAAACTTGAATTAAAAAATAAGAAACAATACCAAATCAACTTGCCATAAGAATCCCACAAAATGTTGCAAACCCTGGTCTATTCCTTTTCCAAACTACAAAGATGAATGTGCAATGCTGCTCAAAGCTTTCACAAAAGTCCAACCCTGACAAATGACTGAATAAGTACTAGATATAGGCAATAAAAAACTCATGCTAGGATTTAAGGGTCAAATTCATGAGTCTAGGAGTTTTTCTAACAAGAACCAAACTAAGAACTGAAAAGTAGGTAGTGGAACAACTTGCCTCTAAAATCTAGGAAACTGATTCATCCTGCTCAAAACTACCTTTTCATGATGTATCTATCTCCATGAGTGAATTTTAAAATTTTTTACATAAAATTACATCAAGTTATATCAAATTGCATCATGAGTTTGACCATGAGAGAGAAGAAAGGTCAAACTGAGAAAAACTAGGCGAAAAACAGAGTTTTTTGGCAAATTTGACAATTTTACATCCCGTGCATCGTGCTACTATCCATGTGCGTAGTGCTTTTGTGCAGATACTTTTGGAGGCCTTCCAATGCACCAAATTTGCTCCAAGTGGGCTTGTTGGAAATGTATATCTGTTTAATTTGTAGAACAAGTGGATTTTCAGAATTTGGAGTCCATTTGCCCATCCAAAAATGAGTTCTCCCAACACTGCTTCCGGTGTGGCCAAAAAGGGGCAGAAATGGCACTTTTGAGGTGTTTTTTACCCTTTTGGAAGCTCAAAACTTGACAAAAATTTCTATCCATTTTTGGGAATTCATAATATTGCATGAGGAATCAAAAAAATGTAAATTCTTCCTCCAGAGGAGGTCCCTAGCAAAAGCGAGCGACGAGTGGCGCTACGCCCAAGGCAGAAAATCCTGTTTTTTTCCTCCAAAAATTGCAAATTGACAAGAAGTGTGCCAAATTTCTCGAAATTTGAGCTGAGTGACCTACATCAAGTACTATTCTAGGCTAAGGAAGCCTTAGCCAATATTTTGAGTCTATCTTGCTCTTTCTTCCTCTTCAAATTTCTCCTCAATTTGGCCTTCAAGGTCCTTATTCTCGCTTTGCAAATCTTGTTTCTTAACAAATAGTGATAGGCCATGTGCCTCAACATCCTTTTCTCTTTGTTGGCCTTCTCCAATAGCTTCTCCAAGTGCATATTAATCCTCTCTATCCAGGATTCACGATCAGCTTCAATCTCTTGCTCTAGTGGTGTCAATTTGATTTTCTTTTTCTTGGCTGCTTGTCGGTTTTCTCTTATAGTTTGCAGCTCCATGATCGTCTGATGATCCTCCAACTACTTGTTTATTTTCTTAAGATAATTGATAATCCACTTTGCTCTTTCCAGGTTAAGATCTAAGGCATTAATGTCAGCTTCTTGTTCCTGGATGATCTCTTTAAGTCTTGAGCTTTGGGGGCCCAAATTAGTGTCTTCATCCTGAATGAGAATGAAGTCTCTCTCTTGACCTTTCGAAGGTCCCTCATCATGCACTGGTTGTTTACCTTTGTCCTATACCTGCTTTTCTACTAAAGGAAATCAAACCCCTTCCACCCTAGGTGGAGATAGTAATCGTTTTGTCGCTGCAAATAGCCTCCTTATCCCCTTTTGTTAAGTGATGAATACTGGCACACTGGTGGTTTGAGTCTCATGCACTTCTCGTTGATGTGAAGGCCCTCCTGCCTCATGAAAAATTGATGGGGTCACTTGAGGACTTGTGAACACCTCATGTGAAATGAAATCATCCCATGAAACATTCAGCAAGTTCAATTGATGCAACACCACAATCTTGATCAATGAAAAATGAAAAATGTTGTTGTATTGTTGATGAGGAGGCTTCCTTTTTGCAAATGTGGTCATTTTCTCAATATTCCGGCACAGGAAATAAGGGAGGTTCAACATCCTCACCCTAGTGAAATGCATCAATAATCTGATGTGGTAGGCATACACGTGAGAAATTCTACCTTCACAGCTGAAATATTTAATTATGAGCTTCATCAATGGAGCATATGTGTCCTCAAGATACCTGAAAGGAAAAACTCTATTAATCTACCTTTGAAAGCCAGCCTTGATATAAGGCTCATAATGCTCCTTGTCAACCAATTGTCCCTTGTTCCATTGTTCTCCCACATTTGAAATACCTATTACTTTAGCTATTGATTCAGGTGTCAAAATGAATGTAACACCTGCCAAATTGACCTGGCCGTTGTGAAGATGGAGGACAAACAATCTAGCCAACTCATGATAGTATTTGACTCTTTCTACCATCTCACAAAATTGATAGTGGATTAATGTTTGAAGCATGCTACAACAAGAGGACAAGCGAGTAGCTCAGTAAGTGTAGTGGGCTCCTCCTAGATATGTTTGCCTCCCTTGTGAGGTTTTCTGGGTGCATGAAGTTTTTTGGAGGAATCACTTATTGTTTCCTCATCTCTTTTATAAGGGGAATCTATCTCCATGTTTGCCACTATTTGGATTGAAGTGATGAGTATGAAGAGATTTTATATGAAAAATAGGTGTTTGTTGTTCAATGAAAGGGATTGATTAGTGGGGATTGTGGATGTGGGAGTTTGAGACTGACTACAGGGTTTTTGGGAGTGGGCAGTGGTTTGGGAAAGGAGGATTAGGGTTTAAATATGTCAATTAAGGTTTGGGAGTAGTAGGATTAGGTGTTAGGGTTTTAGTTTTGGGAATAAGGGAATGATGAGTGTGAATGAGAAAGGGGAGAGAAAATGAAATGAGGGGAGTGAAATGTAGTGAGGGGATGTGAAAATGGTAGTGGGGGATAAGACAACGAAAATTACAACTTTGCAAGCCCTGAGCAACTTTTCAATTTGACTGTGCAAGGAACTATGGTTTTAACTTTTATCTATTGAAACACCATGAAAGCTGATGAAAACTCTTGCAAAGGGACTTTAGGATGCTTGACTTACTTGGAAGGAAGAAATTCACAAGTTTTGGAGGCTGATGAAATGATTTGGACGAAGTTCAGGCTTAGGAGGCAGGTGCACCACACCCACAAATAGGTGCACTGCGCCTTTGTAAATTTCAGTGTATTTCCTGCGCTGCGTGCACGGTGCCAGGAACTTTCACAATTTTTTTGCTGCAAATTCATTCCTTCGGCCTCAAACGTGATTTGGTTCTTGCTCACTCTTTCTTTGACACTTGTCATGAGGTCTTTAACATGAAGAACACTTTAAATACAAGGGACTTTAATTTTTCACTTACAAGAACGCACTTTTCTAATGTTTGCTTTTCACTTATTATTTAAAACTCTGTTTTGGCATTTTGATTGCTTTTTGCCTTTGATGGACTAAATTCTTTGACTTTTTTGACTTTTTGCAGGAGTTGGAATGCAAGAGCTTGGCAACAGGACCAATGTTGCATCTCAAAATTATTACATATAGGAAAAAATGAAATTACATGAAATTTTGTATATAAAATATAAAAAACTCTGTTTTTCCTCAAAACAGGGTTTTGGGGAAAAATCAATCACTGAGCATGTGAGTATTGAAATTTTTTATTTTTGAGACTTTATTTGACCTCCTCGTGCACATGCTGACCATTATTGAGCTTTTACAATACCTTGTGGACAAACCTAGACCTAATGAGACCTAAAACCCTAAAAATGACTTTTTGCGGATGTAAAGATAAAAAATGATTGTAAATGACCTGAAAATGGGCCAACAAGTAAATATCATGAGGGAAAAATTTATAAAATTCCACTACCATCAGATGATCCATGATCCTAATGGAATACAGCTGATTGGATGAGACACATACAATGCAATGTAACAAGAGAATTTTGATCATTGATGGAGGGGTGAAGATACTGACACTAACAGACTACTCACAGATACTTGCAATTTTGTGTCTTTCTTGATCAAGGACTGCTCTGAAATTTTCTGAAATCTCTAGCACATCTTCTACCTCAAGCAACTGACTATGCACATCATTCAAGCCACTATCTGAATATAATACAAATGACTCTAAATCTGTATGTACAACACTAATTGGATGATTAAGCATTTTTTCCTTGCTTGTAATCATGTATTTCATTTTCTTCTCCCTGTATAGTTTTCTCATTTGGCCAAACACGCGCATGGTAGCATAGGAGAAATCTAGTTGTAAAGTCCCTTTAAGCTTTGCACCCCATGATTTGGAAAAAATCATACCAAACTGTGGTGGAATGTCCACAAAAACACATCCATGAGAACATTCTTGGTCAAGATTTGGTCTAAAGATACCACCAAGTCTTTTATAAGGCCAATACAACGAACTCTACTGAAATCAAAAGAATACAGGTCATGATATTTTTGAGTAATGTCAAGGCCTAGTTTCTCCATAATGGATTTTGGCATCAGATTATGGGAAGCTCCGGAATCAAACATGGAGTTATGGAGGACATACTCGTGTAATCTAAGGCTTATATAGAATGGGGGAACTTCACTATCCTCACACTGACCTTCTAAGGCAGGGCCAAAAATGAGCTCAAGGTGATCATCTTCTACATTAACCATATTAGATAAAGGATCTATGTGTAAAATTTTGGACACTTGGTGTTTATAGTTGTTGTTCTTCATCAATTCAGTCAAAGGAATTGAAACTTTTAATTTAGCAATCTCATTTTCTAAACTAAAAGCGGAAACTTTATCTAACTCTTTGATTGGAAGGTCCTTCTTTTCGACCTTTTCTTTTGTTGCACTTTGCTAATTGGTCTTCTCATTTGCAATGCTATTTGTATATGATCCTTTGCTAGAAGTCAGGTCAGCATGCTCCTTTCCTTTCTTCTGAATGTTTGAGGAGTCATTTTTGGGTTGCGCTTCCTTTCTCTTTTGAATTGGACTCACTGGTACATCTCTACTTCTCAATGAGTATTATTTCTACTGTGTGGTCAATGCATTTGTATATCCTCATTGATAATCATCTGACTCTTCTTCCAAAATTGCCTCATTTGCTAGTATGTAGTCTTCATCCCTTTGGGCATCTGGAACCTTCGAATATTCTTTTTCTTCTGTGAGAAAAATGGGCAAACCATCAGCAGTAAATAAATTATTCGCCTCAACCACCGGATCATCATCATCCTCATCCTCTATTTCATGCACATAGTTTTGCTGCAAAGGAGTTCTGACCTGCTGCTGTTGTGCCGACTGATCTTGTGCCTTTTGCTCCCTTTGTTTAATCTTGAATTGAGGTTGTTGTTGTCCTCTGAAGTTTGGATTTCTGATTGTTGTTTTAGGTTATCTGCAACTGTCAATCGGTTAAACATCTTCTCAATTTTCTGAAGAATATTATCTTCTTTAACATCCGAGGAAGATTCTTCTTCCTTTATGGTCACCTTCTTTTCAGTTTTCATCCTTGCTCTTTTGGCTAGCAAATTTTCCTCTACACTCACTGCATTCCTCTGCATATCCTCAAGTGTGGTAGGATCTCTCTCCCACAACTAATATGCCATATCAGCATCAAAAACGTCTAAAAATTTGATCAATGCTAAACCCATCGATGGTTTAATTTATCTGGAATTGCATTATAAACTGCATTGAACTTTACACAGTAATCTTGGACACTTTCACCCACATTCCTTTTGATATTTTCATACTCAGATAGAATTTGAAGAGGATTTTTCTTTACCTCCCATTGGTCTAGGAATTGTCTATTGAGAACCAAAAAAGTATTGATAGAGGCCGCTGGTAATGCTCTGAACCACTTTCGAACCTCACCTCCAAAACTCTGTACAAATGATCTCATGGACACATTTTCTGCATCTACCTCATGAAGGTCAAAGAAGTCATTCATCCTATTAACATGTTGTTGCGCTATAATACTTTGAGTGGCATCGAACAGAGATATCTTACGTTGGTAATCAGTGGGCATATCATCCAAATTTTGGGGCAAAAGGAGAGGTGCATATCTCGCAACCATGACTCAAGGTGGATTTGAAACTGGCCTTGGGGAAACAGGGGTATTTATGACAACAAGGGCAGTTGATGTAACAAAGGTGATGGGTGTTTGAGGGGTAATGATAGACTAATGAGGGAGTGAGGGTGTGAATGGAGATGAGGGGTGATTTTCAAAAATATGGGGAAATGATGGAGAGGCAAAAGATGTTGAATTTGAGTCAGAGAGTTCAGGGATTCTATCAATAGTGAGGGATGACTGAGGGTAATTCCGAAGTTTTAAATTACTTAAAAAGTTGGCTCATTGGATTTCAAGCTCTCTGGTGAATTATGGGTTTGAGACTATGTCCAACAATTCACTATCAAATGTGGTTCTAAACAGGGAGAGACCAAAGTATTCATCAAAAGGGAGATCTTCAAGGAACAACCACTCCACAGGGCATGAATGAGATCTGAAAATTGGTCTTGGACTTGGTGAACTTTCTTGTCTAATTATCCGTGGAATGAGATTAGGATTTTCAAATACGGGAGGAGGACCGGGATAAGGATTGGACCTGGTGTATCTTCTTCAAGCCAGTGTATTCAAAGCTCTCAAGATTTTTTATATTTCTTTACATATTTCTACTTTTTAGCCTAATGAATTCTGAACTTATCATCCAAAAGTTTAGAACCTCTTAATAGTATTGGGGTGATTTTTCTTTCTTCCCCAGTATGGTCACCACTATGTTAGAGCCTAGATTAACCTCAGGCTGAAGGGAGGTAATCCTAGGATAACCACAAACCAAGCTTAACCTGGTAGCTAGCCCTACCAGGTCGGGGGAGGGCTCTCTCCTTGAAAATATCAGTCAAGATGACTGGATAAAATATGAATTTTATTCTAGGTATAGTAGCTCTAGTGTTTTTGATTGATTTTGTTTTGGTTTTTGTTGGATCAAATGGAGCAGGCAGCTTTGGGTCCGAGAAATCAAGTCAAGATGTAGGGTGTTCTATGGGGTGAGTTAGGTAGGTGTTTTGGCACTTAAAATTGAGTGAGATGAAGGGCTAAGAATGGTGAGGATTTGAGGAGGGCATGAAAAGATCATGTATCCTTCTCAAACAGTATAAAAACATCAAAAATTGAATGGTTTCCCAAGGCAGAGCACTGTAAACAATGTATTCTACCTATCTATCTTGATATCATTCAGCTAGAAGAAATGAAATAGATTGTGGCACATATAACACATGAGAAATACTAATAAAATAAGAAGAAACCATGCAAAAACATTTTACCACAAGTATCCCACAAAAATAGCTACAAATCCTAGTTTATTTCCTTGCCAAATTGCTGATAAGAGTGTACAATGTAGCTCAGAGCATCCAAGAGAGTCCAACCTTTGCTAATGATAGAAAAAATACATAATATAGACATAAAACCAGCTATGCTAGCCATCAGGGGTCTAATACAAGAGATAAGGAATTGTTACAACCATTTCCAAACAAGGAATAGGGATATAGGCAGTGGAACAACTTGCCTCTATAAGCATGGAAACTGATTCATTGACCCCCAAACCACCTAAAACTGATCAATCTACCCTCTAAGATAATTTCACAATTACATTTACATATCAAGTCATTAATTACAATCATAGATTCATCCATGAAGAGATAAAAAATCAACTTGCAGTGAAAGTACGCGAAAACTGGATTTTTTGGCAAACTGGCTCAATGGGCAGCGCCACTGGCCAGGTGCACAACGTCACTTTATACCCACTTGTGTAGGCCTTTCCCTTAGTCAAATTGAGCCCCAAATATCTCATTGGAAAGGTCTTCCTATCTAGTTTCCGAAAAGATTTGAATTTTTGGATTTGGAGGTCAGTTTCCCCCTCAAATGTGAACTCTCCCAAGCTTGCTTCTGTGTGTCCAAAAAGAGACAGAGAGGTCATTGTTTGGTGGTTTTTTGACCTTTTCATGACCTATTTTTGCTCCAAAATTGCTGAAATGTTTTGGGTTTGATGTTCTCATCATGATGAATCCAAATATTTAAGTGTTTCCTCCAAAACGTGCTCTAGGGAAAAGCACAACATGCATCTAGGCCAATTTCTTGTTTTCAAAATTTGAAAGTTTGAAAAAGACAAAAATTCATCAAAACTTGTCCATATTTGGCATAGGATACCACCATTAGTTGATTTTATGGGATAGTGAGGCTTCAGCCAAAATTTTCAACTTATCTTGCTCCTTTTTTCTATTTAAGGCCTTCCTCAAACTAGCCTTAAGCTTCCTCATCCTTATGTTGCAGATTTTGTTGCGGGACATGTAGTGGTAGGCCATGTGGCGAAGCATATTCTTGTCTCTATTATCCTTCTCAATCAGCCCCTAAAGGTGTATATTAACCCTCTCAATCCAATTTTCCCTATCATTCTCAATCTCTTGTTCAATCGAAGACAACTCCCTATCATTCTCAATCTCTTGTCCAATCGAAGACAACTTGACATTTGCCTCCTTGGCCTTTTGCCTATTTTCCTTGATCATTTGCAACTCCACGAGGAATTGCTTGTCACTCAGTTGTTTTTTTTCTTGCTCTAAATATTTGATGATCCACTTAGCTCTCTCTTAGTTATCTGACAAGGATTGTATCTTCTCTTTCTTGTTCATCATCTATATCATCCTCGTGCATCTTCTCTTTGCCTTCACTTTTCCCTGGAGCACGTTTGGGAGGAATGACTTATATATCTGGATTCATCATGATGTGAGCATCAAACCTAGAAAATTTCAGCAATTTTGGAGCAAAACTAGGTCATCAAAAGGTCAAAAAATACCTCTCTACCTCTTTTTGGACACACAGACGTAGCCTTGGAAGATTTCACTTTTGAGGGAGTAAATGACATCCAAATCTAAAAATTAAAAATGTTCCGGAAACTAGATATTAATACCTTTCCAATGAGCTATCGTGGGCTCAATTGGGCTAAGGGTAAGGCCTCCACAATTGGGTCTGAAGCAGCACTGTGCATCTAGCCAATGGCGCTACGCACTGAGCCAGTTTGCCAGAAAATCCAGTTTTTGCCTACTTTCACTGCAAGTTTACTTTTTCTCTCTTCATGGATGAATTTATGATTGTACTTAATGACTTGGTATGTAAATGTAATTGTGAAATGATCTTAGAGGGTAGATTCATTAGTTTGAAGTGGTTTGGGGGTCAATGAATCAATTTCCATGCTTATAGAGGTAAGTTGTTCCACTGCCTATATTCTTATTCCTTGTTTGGAAATGGTTGTAACAACTCCTTTTCTCTTGGATTCGACCCCTAATGGATAGCATAGGTGGTTTGATGTCTATATTATGTATATTTTCTATCATTAGCAAAGGTTGGACTCTCTTGGATGCTCTCAGCTACATTGTACACTCTTATCAGCAGTTTGGCAAGGAAATAAACCAGGATTTGCAACTATTTTTGTGGGATACTTGTGGTAAATTGTTTTTGCATACTTTCTTATTCTTTTATTAGTATTTCTTATATGTTATATGTGCCACAATCTATTTCATTTCTTCTAGCTAAATGATATCAATATAGATAGGTAGAATACATTGTTTATAGTGCTCTGCCTTGGGAAACCATTCAATTTTTGATGTTTTTCTACTATTTGAGAAGGATACATGATCTTTGCATGCCCTCCTCGTCTCCTCACCAACCTTATACCTTTCATCTCACTCAATTTCAAGTTCCAAAACACCTACCTACCTCGCCCCATAAAACACCCTGCATCCTGACTTGATTTCCTGGACCCAAACCTGCTTGCTCCATTTTATCCAGCAAAAACCCAAACAAAATCAATCAAAAATCATAGAGCTACTATACCTTGCCTAAAATCCATATTTGATCAAGTCATCTTCACTGAGATTGTCAAGGAGAGAGCCCTCTCCTGACTTGGTAGGGCTAGCTACCAAGTTAAGCTTGGTTTGTGGTTATCCTAGGATTACCTCCCTTTAGCCTGAGGTCAATATAGGCTCTAGGGATGACAAAGAACAAAGGTAGATCTCTCAATCTTAAAGTTGCTAAATTCTACATTTTGAATAATTCCCTTTATTGGAAGGATCCAGGCAGTGTTTTTCTAAACTGTTTAATTGAAGATGAAGCCCAACAGGTGATGAGTGACTTTCACAAGGGTGATTGTGGTGGTCACTTATTCTAGAAGAAAACAACAAACAAAATATTGAGAGCAAGATATTACTGGCCAACCTTATTTTTAGATGTGTACAAAACAGTCATGAGCTATCATGAATGTCAGGTATTTCAGGGTAAAAGAAAATTGTTGCCTCTTCCTCAAAAACCAGTTGAAGTCAATGCACCCTTTCAGCAGTGGGGACTCGATTTTATCGGGGAAATCAATCCAACATCGTCAGCGCAACACAAGTTGATCCTAATAGCAACTGACTATTTTACCAAGTGGATTGAAGCAATTCCAACTAGAGAAGCCACCGATACGGTAATCATTCAATTCTTGGAATCAAATATTTTATCTCGTTTCAGTTGTCCTAGTAAAATCATCAGAGATAATGCAGCTGCATTCAAATCAAAGAAGATGATCGATTTTTGCAGCAAATATAAGATTACCTTGGGTCATTCTACAACATATTATCCACAGGGTAATGGTCTGGCTGAATCATCTAATAAGTCATTAGTGAACATCATCAAGAAGCTGCGGGAAACAAATAAGAAAGGCTGGCATAAAAAGTTACTTATTGCCTTGTGGGCTGACAGGGTGAGCCAAAAGAAGTCCATAGGTATGTCTCCATTTGAACTAGTTTATGACATTGACACAATTTTTCCAACAGCTCTTGCGATGTCGGTTGTGAAACTTTTACAGGAGCTAGGCAGTGAGGAGGATGACTTTCAACAAAGAATAAATCAGATGATCCATTTACAACATACAAGGGAGGAAGTTTTTTGAAACAATTTTAGATTGCAGGAGAAGATCAAAAAGATCTATGACCGGAAAATAAAAGTAGATAAATTCCAGCTTGAGGATGTAGTGTTGCAATGGGATGCTAGGAATGAAGATAAAGGCAAGCATGGTAAGTTTGAAAATTTATGGAAGGGACCCCACAAGATTACTGCATATAGAGGAAAAGATGCATTTATGTTCAAGGAGATGGATGGACAAGATTGTTCAGGAGGGCCAGTCAATGGTCGGCTCCTGAAGTGCTACTTCTTCTAAGGTGATTTTTGAAATCACAAAGTGATCATTGTATATACTATGTTCCTTATCATTGAAAGTTTTCGAAGGTACACAATCATTTCAACTTGGGGCCCGAGGAGAAGGCTATAAAGTTGAGTGATTTGTATCAGTTTGAGTGTTTAATTCAGTCAGTTTGAGTCTTAAGTCAGTTTGAGTCTTCAGTCAGTTTGAGTCTTGAGTCAGTTTTCATAGTGTCAATTTTAGTTTTTGAAGTGTCTTGACCATAGTTCCCAATCGATGAGGCACTAGCCTACATGTTCCTAGAGATCTATGGTTCTTGGCACCTCCAAGGAGCTACCATCCCCATTGGAGCCAATGTTAGTGTCAGTATCTTCACACTACCATCAGTGATCAAAATTTACTCTTTTGCATTTCATATTAGGAGTTTCGTTCCGATAAGTTGCATTCCATTAGGTCATGGATCTACTGATGGTAAGGCTCATTTCAATTTCTCCCTCATGATATATATCTGATGGCCTATTTTCATACTTTTCAGTCAATGATTCATGCTTATTTTTAGTTCATTTCATCAATGGCATAAGGTTTCAGTCTCATTAGGTCTTACGGTTTTTCACCATGGTCAAAATTCAGTGATTGTTGTTAATAATGGCCAACAGACACATGAGGATGATAATAATGATCAGAAAAGTTCTAATCTCTTAATTTGTAAGCTTAATAAAGTTCTAACAGAGCATTTGTATATTATTTTTAAATTTCATGTAATTTTATTGTTCTCATATGTAATAAATGGTTTCATGTTGTTCCTGGTCACCCGGTTATATTGCAAAGTACTTGCCACTGCAAAAATCAAAGAATTTGAGCATCAGTTCACCTATCCAAGAAAAGAGATCAAGCATCCGAAAACAGAGTATTTGAAAAAGCAAATAAACATTATGAAAGTGGGTTTTCTACATCAAAAAATCAAAAAGTTGAAAAGTTATATAAAGACCATCCTTCTATTAATCATTTCATTGTTGGAGTTTAAGTTCAAGAGATAAAAGGCAATTTTTACATGTCATTGAGAAAAAGAAGTGCAGTTGCTGCATTTTTGGAGAAGTTCTAACTGGCGCTGCGTACCTAGCAGTCTTTCCCAGTGTAGAATTGAATGGACACTATGCACTTGGGTGAAGTGCTACGCATCTTCCCAGCCAAGCCCAAAAACTTCACCAAGTTTCCATTTTTCCTCAAAACTTCAATTTCTCCCTCTAAACAAGTAAGTACATGAATCCTATCTTGTGATCAAGGGTTTTTATTGCTAAGATTGGTAGTTATCATTTTTAAATTTCAAACCCTAGCCTCTATGGTGAAACCCTAGCTCTCGTCATCTCTCCATTGTTTTACTTACCCTATCCTTGCCATTATTCCCTAGACCAAACCCCTCTCCCATTTACCTATTTCCTAAATCCCTTTCCCCCCATACATTTCCCCATCCTCACATTCCCACTTACACTCTCCCCAAACCCTACAACTATTCACATCACTAAACCCTACCCACTCTCCTCAAATCCCATTCACACTCCCTAAAACCCTACTAATCCTTAAAAAATCTCTTCATTCTCATCTTCATTTCATTCATCCACCCTACCTCATCTTTGTCCACAAGTGTTCACAACTATAAAAACAATGGAAAGAGATAATGAATATGAGTTTGAAGAAGATACCCTTAGTGACAGTTCCAGAGATAGAAACATACAACAAAGGAAGCCTCATAAATGAAGAAGGATTATCAGAGAGGAGCCCACCAGTTTTAGGGAGTTGCAAGCCTGTCCACTTTCCATTTCTTTCTTTAAACACTAGTCATGCTTTAATTTTTGTGAAATGATAGAAGAGTCAAATTTCATCATGAGTTAGCAAGGTTGTTTGTGACACATTTGCACAATAATGAAGTAACCCTTGCTGAAATTACATTCACCATATCATCAGCTGTCATCTCAAAGCTACAGGTATTCCAGATGTGGGTGAAAAATGGAACAAAGATCAGGATATTGATAGGGAGTACTATGAGCCTTACATCAAGGCTAGATATAAAGACGAAATGAAGAGAGTATTCCCCTTCAAGTTTTTGGAAGATAGGTTTGCTCCTTTAATGAAAATCATTATCAAGCACTTCACTTATGAAGGTAGGTTCTCCCAGTTGTATGCCTACCACATTAGACTACTGATGCATTTCACTAGAGTAAGAATGATGAATAATGCTTACTTCATGTTGAGAAACATTGAGAAAATGGCACATATTGTAAAGAGGAAACCATACCCCCAGCAGTTGAATATCATTTTCCATTACTCTTTGATTAAAATCATTGTTTTACATCAATTGAACCTTCTTAACATGCCATGGGATACTTTCATTTCTCATGAGATGTTCAAAGGCCCACAAATCTTTTCTTCCGTACATCATGAAGAAGGTGGACCTTCAGGACATGAAAAGGTCAAAGAGACTAAAACTGTTGGAGTGCTAGTGTTTGTGACATATAAGAGGCGTACCAGGAAACGTTTTGCAGCTATTAAGCGAGTATTATCTCCACCAATTTTGGAAGGGGTCTCACCTTCATCAACAGGTCATAGGAAAATTCTATCTCCACAAGGTGTGGAAGGGGCAAAGAGAAGGTGCACGAGGATGATATAGATGATGATGTTTTCTTGCTCTAAATATTTTATTATCCACTTAGCTCTATCTAAGTTACCTGACAAGGATTATCTCTCAGCCTCTTGTTCCTTTATGATCATGTCTTTGACAGACTTTGGATCTTGAATTTCCAAGTCAATGACATCAACTCCTTAATGAGTGAAGTGTTGTTGTGTTTCCTCATGATCAACAAGGTTAAAATCTCTCTCTTTCTCATCACTAAGATCCTTCTTTTGCATATTTTTCTTGCCCTTACTTTTTTACTTGCTTTGCTGCTCAACCTGTACCTGTTTTGCTGAAGAAGAAGGAAAAGCCCCTTCCACACCTTGTGGAGATATCATTTGCCTGTGGCCTGATGATGAAGGAGAGACCCATTCCACAAATTTTGGAGATAATACTTGCCTAGCAACTGCAAAAAGTTTCCTGGTACCCTTCTTGTATGTCACAAACACTGGCACTCCAATAGTTTTAATCTCTTTGACCTTTTCATGTCCTAAAGGTCCACCTTCCTCATAATGTACTGATGAAAAGATTTGCGGGCCTTTTAACATCTCATGAGAAATGAAAGTATCCCATGGCATGTTAAGAAGTTTCAACTGATGTAAAACAATGATTTTAATCAAAGAGTAATGGAAAATGCCATTCAACTGCTGGGGGTATGGTTTCCTCTTTACAATATGTGCCATTTTCTCAATGTTTCTGAACATGAATTAAGGGATATTTATCATTCTTACTCTAGTGAAACGCATCGGCAGTCTAATGTGGAAATCATACAACTAGGAGAACCTACCTTCACAAGTGAAGTACTTGATAATGATTTTCATCAAAGGAGTAAACCTGTCTTCCGAAAACTTGAAGGGGAATACTCTCTTCATTTTGTCTTTGTATCTATCCTTGATGTAAGGCTCATAGTACTCCCTATCAATATCCTGACCTTTGTTCCATTTTTCACCCACATTGGGAATACCTATAGCCTCTGAGATGACAGCTGGTGATATGGTGAATGTAATTATGGTAAGGGTTACTTCATTATTGTGCAAATGTGTCACAAACAACCTTTCCAACTCATGATGAAATTTCACTCTTTCTATCATTTTACAAAAATTAAAGCATGACTAGTGTTTAGAGCAAGAAATGGCAAGTGGACAGGCTTACAACTCCCTCAAACTAGTGGGCTCCTCTCTGATAATCCTTCCTCCTTAATGAGGCTTCCTTTGCTGTATGTTTCTCTCCCTGGAACTGTCACTAAGGGTATCTTCTTCAAACTCATATTCACTATCTCTTTCCATTGTTTTTATAGCTGTGAACACTTGTGGATAATAATGAGGTAGGGTGGATGAATGAAATCAAGATGAGTATGAAGAGAGTAGGGTTTTAGGGAGTGTGAATGCGATTTGAGGGGAGTGGGTAGGGTTTAGTGATGTGAATAGTTGTAGGGTTTGGGAGAGTGAAAGTGGGAAAGTGAGGTTGGGGAAATGTATGAGGGGAAAGGGATTTAGGAAATAGGTAAATGGGAGTGGAGTTTGGTCTAGGGAATAATGGCAAGGATAGGGTAAGTAAATCAATGGAGAGATGATGAGAAGTAGGGTTTCACCCTAGAGGCTAGGGTTTGAAATTTAAAAATTCTAACTACCAATCTTAGTAATAAAAACCCTTGATCACAAGATAGGATTCAGGTACTTACTTGTTTAGAGGGAGAAATTGAAGTTTTGAGGCAAAAAGGAAACTTGGTGAAGTTTTTGGGCTTGGCTGGGCAGATGCACAACGTTTCACCTAGGTGTGCAATGCCCATGTAATTTTACACTGGGAATGACTGCTAGGTGCACAGTTCCTGCCAGATGCGCAATGTCGGCCTTTGATGCGTAGTGCCTGTCAGAACTTCTCCAAAAACACAACAACTGCACTTCTTTTGCTCAATGACTCTTAAAAATCGCCTTTTAGCTCTTGAACCTCAACTCCAACAATGAAATGATTAATAGAGGGAAATTCTTTATATAGCTTTTCAACTTTTTGAGTTTTTTGATGTAGAAAACCCACTTTCATAATGTCTATTTGCTTTTTCAAATACTCTGTTTTGAATGCTTGATCTTTTTGCTTGGATAGGTGAACTGATGCTCAATTTCTTTAACTTTTGTAGTGGCAGGTACTTGGCAATATAACCAGGTGACTAGGAACAACATGAAACCATTTATTACATATGAGAACAAGAAAATTACATGAAATTTAAAAAATAATATACAAATGCTCTGTTTTCACCTCAAAACCAGTTTTGAGGTGAAAAAAACTAGTTTTGAGGTGAAAAATTTATTAAGCTTACAAATTAAGAGATTAGAACTTTTCTGATCATTATTATCATCCTCATGTGTCTGCTGACCATTATTAACAACAATCACTAAATATTGACCATGGTGAAAAAACCTAAGACCTAATGAGAGTGAAACCTTATGCCATTCATGAAATGAACTGAAAATAAGCATGAATCATTGACTGAAAGTATGAAAATAGGTCAGAAGATATATATCATGAGGGAAGAACTAAAATGAGCCCTACCATCAGTAGATCCATGACCTAATGGAATGAAACTTATCGAAATGGAACTCCTAGTATGAAATGCAAAAGAGTAAATTTTGATCATTGATAACAGTGTGAAGACACTGACACTAACACATCAGGGAGCTCTAGACCAACTTAGAGAGGTATAAGTTTATTATTTCATATTATGGGCAAGAAAACCAGTAGCTTCAAGCTAAGCATGATACCATAAAGATTCAGCTCATCAAGGAAAAAAAAGAAGAAATGAAATCCAAGGCATTGCTTTATGAAGCTTATGATAGGCATGGTGAACCTGAACAAGAAACAAAAACAGACCTATGACTAGAGAGCTGAAAAGGGCTCTAGAACTATAGAGATAAAGGGAGGTTGAGCTTGCAAATCATCTCACATGGAATGAACAAATTTTCGATCATGATTAATGAGAACTGGGATCATTGGCTTGACAAGGTAAACCGGCATTTGGAGAATTTCCTAGACAAGGCCAATAGAGAAAATGACATTCGGAGAAAGATGGAAAAACATTATGCCATGAGGAACAAAATTGCAAGCGCAAATCTTAGAAGAGCTAATGCAAAGATTGAAGCCCTAAAAAAGAAAGAAGAGGAAGGAAGACTTGACATCCTTGCTAACGCCTCACTCCATGCACAAACCACATGATCAGAAATCATTTCACCAATTTTGAGAAGTTATGGTGTAATTTTGAAGTTTTTATTCTTTTCAAGTAATCATACACAGTTTTTTGACAACTAGAATGCCAAGGGTGCAACGTCCTTGGAACTACGCTTTTGTTTGGGGCACTTTTTGGACAAAATAAGACCAAAATTAGATTCAGAGCAAGGAATAAATGCAAGAAAACAACTTTGAAAGCTTTGGTTTGCCCAAATAGTAGTTGAAAAGGTGAAATAACACTTAAATAATCAATGTTTTGCCTCCTTTTTCACCTTGGCGCTGCATGTTTGCTCAGTCTTGGGAGAATCAACTTTTGGGGGGTCAAATCAAGTCCATTTTGGAAACTGAAGGTATATTTGAAAATGCAAGAGGACAAGATTTCTAATGAGATATCCTGGGCTCAATTTTGACACTGGGAAGGCAGTCCAAATCAACCTACAAGATGGAGGGTGCGTTTGACACAAAGAGGGTGCATTTAACCAGTTGCCTAATTTTTCATTGTTTTTCTCAAGATTTGATTTTCATCTTAGGAAATCAAGTTTTTACTAATGTAATTCATGATGTAAATGTAATTATGGCCTTTTTACTATTACCTAGGGTAAATACATTAGGTAAATAGACTCTATGAGGTGTAATGAATCAGTTTCATTGTAATTAGGGATGAGTCACTTTGACCACCCTACAATCTAGCTATCAATTCAGATTTTGGTGGAACTGCTCCTCCTCTCATGGATTCGACCCCTGAGGCTAGGAGGAGTTTTTCTTAAGGCCTATATATTTCATTTTTCAGTCTTTTCAAATGTTGGACTTAGTTGGATGTTGTAGTATCGATCAGAGACCCTATTGTATCAGAATTTGGCCAGTTTTAATAGATGAGTTGCAGTTATTTCCTTGGGATACCTGTGGTATGGTTGTCTCAAATTGTTTTTTCTTCAGTTTCATTTGTATGAATGTATTTTTGGTCCATATTCCATTTCATGTCTATTGTATGATCTCTTTTAAGTTGATAAATAGAAATCATCTCACATGCTTTGTTTTGGGAGAGTTTTCATAGTTTGTTCATCTTTCTTCAATTTATGAATAAAACATCTTTCATGCTCTTCCTAGCTCCTCACCTGTCTGAATCATCTCATCCCAAGAAACCCTAATTTGCTAGCCTACCTACCTACCTTTCCCCTTTGAATGTCTGGAATCATATCCTATTTTCCCTGACCTAGATTTTTGACCTAATATCCTCATCTAGAAAAAACCCAATCAAATCAAATCAAAACAACCTATGCACTCATAACTAGCCTAAAACCCTAATTCATCTAGCCCTCTTGGCTATGATTTTGTGGAGAGAGCCCTCTCTGGCTTGGTAGGGCTAGTTACCAAGTCAAAAGGTTGGTATGTGGTTACCTCAGCCAGACTCTTCCTCAACCTTGGAGATCTGAAGGAGTGATAACAGCTTTGAAAAAACATTCCTTCATCTTCATCTCTTCTTATGACAATATTTAGTGACTATTCATCATCCTCCATACCCACAAAATCCACATTCATACACAAATTATTAGTTTAAAAAATATTAAGCTCTCTAGCCTTCCTTGGTGTCTCTATCATCATTTATTCATATTGATATGAAATTCCCAAGAACTTCATGAACTCATCCCAGATTTGAACTTCTTCTTCAAATATACTTCCCTGCTTTAGTTCACAATAGTGAACTTATTTCTCCTCGTACTTAGTTGTTCTAAATTCTTCTTCCTTTAACTAGGTTCTGATCAAGTGTCTCATATTCTTCCTTATTTTTCTTGCAAGCAATTCCTTAATAGTCATTTAACCTAGTTTTTCATTCTCTAACCACATATTTGGTATTTTCCACTTTCATGTAGAAACATCATCATTATGTTGAGTTTTTCCTTCATCTCAAGCATTTCTTGGTCAAATTATTCTTAACTCATCCTCTTCATCTTTATGCCATTTGATTTGGAATTCTCCTCCATTGTGTTGTGGCTTACACTTGAACCTTTGTCATGACTATCAATATTCATCATTCCTCTGTGAACTTTCCTTGTCCACTTGTGAGTTTCATTAAGAATTTGGAATAATAAGTATGTTTCACCCTGCTACAAGTAACCCGCCAAGATCTCTCCTCTGAAATTGGTATTTTGGTAACAATGGTTCTCTCCTATGGAACATTTTGAGCTTCCTCTACTCCTCTAGGCTTCTGCACTCTACTCACTCTCATGAGTGTCATCTTCTCCTCTCTCTAGAAAGCTCTACCAACATTTGCAACTTGTGGAGCTATCTCAACAACTTCTACCCAACCTTAGCTAGAAGTTGTTCTCAGCTGGAAGTTGTTCTTCTCTCTCTTTTCTACAAGGGTTACCAAAAAATTTCTTTTTCTCTTTGCTACTACCTACAATCAATTTTTTTTCCAAATATCAACTATAAATCATAAAGACCATTATTTTCCTAGTAAATATCAATAAATATATTACTACAAGGACTCTATGTTCTTTGTTTCAAATTGCTGCAATATTATTTCTACTACCAGCATTCTCTAAGATTTCTTAAAACTTTATCCAAGATACTATTCATGGTTTTCCCCAGTTATGCTCTTGGTTGGAATTTTCTTGTCCATTGTACTAGATCCTTTGTGCTCTTATCTTTTTAGTCAAACTCCATAATTCCTTGGTTTCACCTATCAACACACACACTCAAATTTATTATTAAAAAAAATAAATCTACCACCTTTGTGTATCATTTTTCCCTTCAATGCTTGAACATTCTACTGATGCCTTCTGTAATTCTAATCTTTTGAGCTGGTATTCTTGTAATTCTTTCAACAATTCTATGTAAGTAGTAAGAAGTTTAACTCTATTCTACTATGATACCAAAAATTATGCCACTAGTGCATCCTACTATAGATAATCACGGTGGCCTTCCCAAAATCATCAATCCATTACCCTGGGTCATGGTTGCTCCCTTAATGTGCACTCTATTATTAGAACTATGTATCAAATTAAAATCAACACAGAAAGCACAACTTTGTTATCACTCTCGACACTTTACTTTAACTATTCAATATAACCCCATAAAACATCCCAGGTGTAATATGAAATCTGCTCTCCCTTAGCATCAGCCTTTTCAACCACATCACACGTATGAATAGGAGTTGGAATTGACACTTAGTTAAAAGGAAATATGACCTTTTCCCCCTCTCTAGTGACACCTCCATGTTATAAATAAAAATTGTTTAAACCTCAAATTAAAATACTAGTGCTCTTCTTTTCTCTTGATATGATCATCCAGGATTTGGATGCACCACACCTCATTTCACCTTTGATGTAATTTTGTATGGATTCAACTTATCTGGATAAACTCTATTTGTAGTGTCCACCCCAAATATAGCTTGCACTCGATCCAATCCAATGTCCATTCCTCAACTTTGATATCTAATAATTTTCCTAGATGTCTACTTTTTTGCCTTGCATACTACATGAGGTCCAGGATGTGGGACATACATTGGATACAAAGTTTTAATCTTCGTATCAAGGGGTTTTCTTTTCAATTTAATTCTCACTTAATCAAACTGTTAGATACTCTACAACCCAGATGTGGGCTATTCCTTCTCAAAACTTGTGCACTCACAAATCCAGGATCTAGCTTAAGTTTGGAATTTATGTCATGGTTCAACCCAGATAGCCAGAATATCATATCACTTTCACTTATGAACAATATTCCACCTCGTCAATCAATGAAATTTTTTCAACTAAGAATTTATACTATTTAGCTCCACTTTGGAATATTGTATGGAACCACACTAGTTCAACTTGTCATCACTCCGTTTCCTTGGATCTTGAACTTGGCTAAGTTTAATATATGTCTGGGAATATAAGTTTAATATATATTGGCTATTCCTTACTCTCTACAACAATGATTCAATCATACTTCTTAGACTCTATCAAAATATGAACTCTTCCTTTCCCATAGTTGATAGAATTACGCCAGACTTGATGGAAGCATATAGTTTTTTGGGTAAACGGGGGTACTATGGCTCGATTTCGTCTCCATGGTCTCTGCAAACTATGTTTGTTGATTGAGCTACAATGATCACATCCTCAATACATACATGTAAACCAACATGAATATTCAACTCTACAATTAACACTCATATACAGAGGATTAACATGTAAACATAGAGACATAGTTATTCCTTACTCTCTAAAATAATGATTCTATTGTCCTTCAGCACTATCAAAATATTAATTCTTCCTTTCCGTAGTTGATAGACCTACGCCAGACTTGATGGAACCAAATATTTTTTTGGGTAAATGAGGGTACTATGGATTGATTTTGTCTCCATGATCTCTACAAATTATGTTCGTTGATTGAGCTAAAATGATCTTATCCTCGATACAAACATGTAAACCAACCTAAATATTCAACTCTACAATTAACACTCATACACAAAGGATTAACATGCAAACATAGAGACATAGGATTCAACAATCCATTAAAATGTATTGAATCAAAACCCAAATACCATATATACACATGGAGGATAATTACACACATTTATTCACACAAACTTGGATTGATTATACAATTATTATTGGCCCTTTCTCTCTCTCGGACCTCTCTTGGTCTCTTTTGCCTTTCTCGATTTGTTGGCCTCTTCTCTCTATTCTAGTATATGCTAATAATTATATATTTGTCTATATACAAAATAATTGTTATGTTGAGATCCACTAAAGGTGGATCCAATCTTCCATATACGAGAAATATCTAATCTAGCCTAAGATTTCTAACTTCCTCAAGAACTCACTTAAATAATATGATTGCAGGTTGATGATGTATTAATTCTTCGTTTTTCAAATAAATCTATTTAGAATAGAAAATTAAATGCCTATCTTTAATTACATTAAATTGACTTAAATTAAATTAAGGGAACGCACTCCCTTTAGTAAATTCCAAGACCCCTCTTAGGTATTTCCACCAATGATTTACTTGGGGTTTATGCTCCTGCAAAAGTATTCCCCTTCAATCTCTTCATCTTTGACATCCTTTTCATAAAGAAGATGGAAAAAGTAGGGTTTTTGGCTTCATAACAAACCCTCCACTGGATGCATCGTGACAAGCTAGAAGTCCAAGCCATTTCTTTCCAAAGGTAGTGAAAATCCAAAATAGGAGGTTAAATCTAGCAAGATTAGAGAATATATCCAATATGCATAGGATGACACTTTGATATGCAAATCTATTAGATTATGGCCCTTTGAAAAGTCTCTAATTGGGTGGATAAAAAACAAATGGAACCTCCAGGGTCAAATAGAATTGGAGCTAGGGGAAAAATATTTCTTCACAGTCATTTTCTCTAGTTTGGAAGACAGATCGAGGGTTTTTGAAGGGGGGTCGTATTTTTTCGACAATTCGGGGTTCCTCATGCGATTTTGAAAGGAGCGGTTTAACCTAGAGAAGAAAGATATCCTTGCTTCCCCGATGTGGGTTCATCTCTTTTCTCTTCCCAAGGAATATTGGGAGGAGAAAACACTTGAAGGTATCGACAATGCCATCAACAACTTTGTAAAAGTATCAAAGGATACTAAGAGAGGGAGGTAGACATCATATGCTTGAATCTGTGTTTTATGAATATATCCCAGCCTCTTTCAGCCTCCATAGATATTTATTATTAGGATGGTGTTTCGAGGCAATCTCTAGACTATGAACATGTCCCCTTTAGATGCTTACATTGTCATGAATATGGGAAACTTATTAGGGACTTTCTAATGAATACTAAGGAATCATTTGAAGCACATCCTTTTCAAAAAGAGCAAGATGGTTCAAGAAAATTCCCTCGAAGAAGAAGAAATTTGAGTCCTTAAGGTACCTCAAATCTTAACCAGATCCCTAGATTTGGAAATAGGCTCGAGTCTCTCTCCTCTCTGAAGTAGTCTCCATATCGAGATAACTTCTATCAAGCATGCAATCAATAGAAATAAAATCCCATAATGTTTTATTGAATCCTACAAAGCTTGTGCAGAAGTCTTTTAAAGAGCACAAACAAAATCAAACACCATAGTAAATGATTAGTTCCCCTCTAGAATATGCTAAAGTAGAAGCCCTACAAGAAGATATGGATGTGAATGACCCATGACTAGTTGTTGTTGCAGAAGAATGACATGGAAAAGATGTGAAGGACATCCCAAATCATCAGGCTAGGATTTTGTATAACACCTATCTTTGAAGCCAAGAAAGAAACAAATTGGGCTCGAGTTCTTCATAGTCTAGTCTTGGGGTTCAAACAAAGGATTTCAAAGTGGCCTCCATGAAAGACAAAGAATCCAAAAAACAAGGTTGGAAGAGCAATAAGGGACTGATATAATAAGACAACGAATAATTAATTAACTCAAGGAAAATCATACGAATGTTAGATCCATTTCCCCTTTTGAAATCTTAAATCTTCAAAGAGTTTCTATATAGTCATATTATTGTAATCAGTTTTTGATTGCATATGATAAGCAATTTGTTAGTCTCAAGAATCTCTTGGATTTTAGTCAATTTTTAGATATTCAAGGTATATGTAACTTTTTCTGATTAATGGAATGATCTTTTACCCATATAAAAAAAACAAGAAGAAGAAGAAGAAAAAGAAAAAAAAAAACCTATAATTATGGTTTTTTTATATAAATCATTATTTTAGAAAAACAATTATTCACCTTTTTCAAAATATTTTTATAAAAGAATTTTTTGATCATTAATAAATAACTTGTACTTTGATTCAGTAATGAAAACATGTTAGGGTACATTAATATTAATAGAGAACTTGTACTTTGATTTAGTAATAAAGACATGTTAGGATACATTTACATTAATTTCATTATTAAAAATTTAATAGGTCAGATTAAATAGTTATTATAATTATCTTATCTTATTTATTTTTAATAAGGATAAAATGAATTTTTATATTATAAACATTGAAATATTTAATTCACATTATGTTGTCAATTAGTCTAAGTAACACGTGAAAAGGAATTATTTCATTTAGGAGATTTAGATGCATACCTATTTCATTAGTGTCCATACAATTATGAAGGATATGTGATACGTTGACTAATGCGTAAGAGAGAAGTATAATATTAATTCATGTGAACGCGCTTTCCAAAGTGAAATAGTATTTGACCTTTATAAAATTGATTTCGAATGTTTGTTTTTTTATAAACTGTTATTTTGAAAGTGCAATTTAGTAGGATAGAGATGTAATGGGTAATATTTTGATAAGTTAAAATTACATACATACAAAAATAAAATAGAAAGGTAAATATTTTTATTTAATGGAAATAAAAAATAAAAAATAATAAAATAAAAATATTTTTTATAAAAATAAAATAATATTAAAAATAAAAATGATTTATGGTATTATTTATGGTATTTATGTGGAATATAATTTATTTAAAGAGGGAATTAAACTAGTTTTGGTTTATTTTAATTTTGGATATATAAAGTGTTGAAAGGGATTAAATCTGTTGAGATGCAAATTTTTTTAGAGCGAAAAGAGGTTTGATCTATATCATGGCTTGGTGGACCCATAATTAAAATGGATCTAGCTTGGTTATAATTATCATAATTTTGTTTTAATTTTTGTGTCACTCTCTAGTCTAGTATGGGGGAGATATGGGGGAGATGTTGTATTCTAACATTTAACATTTTGACAAAAATAAAAATTAAATTGAATTATTAGTGTAATGTAATGTAAGTATTTTAAGTAGTATCAACCACTCCCAATCAAGAAGATTGTGCAAAGGTGGAAAAAAGGGGAAACTAACTAATTATTATCACGCTTTATCTAAAATTTTATTTTATTTATTTATTTTTATTTTTTTCGTGCATTGGTAGAAAAATTGATCTGATCGAATGTGTAATTTTGTTCCTTGGTTTTCAAGTTGAACAAAATTACGATTTTTCCTAGGAAAAAAGAATGTAAATATTTTGATAACCCATGGGACTTAACCCATTTAAAGGGGGAATTAAACTAGCCTAGATGGCCTTAACTTTGGATCTACAAAGGGCCTAGAGGGATCAAATGTCTTGATATGCAAACATTTTTCAGAGTAAAAAGAGATTTGAACCCTCTTGTCTATATGTCAAGTGTTTAGAAATATTAAATTTATCATAATTTTATTTTAGTCTTGGATAAAAAATAAAATTATTTTGGATATATCAAGTGTCTCCAGAGATTAATCTTTTAAGGATGTAAATATATTTTGAATGGCAATTTAAAAAAAAAAAATTATATTTGAAAGGTTTAATTCTCTTCATCAATTAATGATAGCGAGTTAAAATGGATGTTTTTAATAATATTATATATTTATATAATTTCACATCCTTATACTAGAAATATTTTTAACTTCAATTTTATTAAAATATGATAATATATATAAGTAATATAATAATATTTTTTGATGTTATAATTTATATTTTGATTTTTGGATATCGTTAGGCATAACATGATAAGATAATAAATAGATAGTTAGATAGCTTATAATTTTTCTAATTGTAAATATTGATTTATATATTTATAGGAAAAATTTAAGTAATAAAATTCATGGTTACAATATATAAATTATCATTTTAATTTATATGTTCACATAATCTTAATTATAGTCATACATACACATATTTAATTAATATAAGTATAATAATAAATTATTAAGTTATTATATGTTTATAAATTGTTTGTAAGACATTAATTAAAAACAAATCTATTTAATAATTTGATTTAAATTTATTTATTTTTAATAGTGGTAACATTTTCTTTTTTAATTTAATGTTTTATTTTTAAAAGTTTACACTCATCTACTAACACTACAACATTTTTTTCATACTAAACTATTAAGGGCTTCTATATGCAATCAATTTTTATTAACATTTATATCTCAACAAAATTGTTTGACAATTTTTAAAAGTATATTGTAATGGAATTAGAGGATAAGGGTAACTTTTTCATTAGAATCAAATGTTTTTTATTTTTCAAAACCTTGATTTAGAAGTGTGTCAATCTAAATTTTGAAGGTAGAAATAGATTCAACACCCTCAAAAACCTGGAGGAACTTAAAATTTTATAGTTTGATAGCTTTAAATTGGATTTCTAAAATTTTCAACCAAATTTTTCTAAAAACATACCCATTTTTTTATATTTTTAATAAACCACTTTATTATAATTATTTAAATAAAAAATTATAAATATAAATATATTTATTTATTATATTATTTATTTTTAATTATTTAGAATTGATTAAGCTTAAAAAAATAATTACCTTATTTCCTTTAATAAGAATAAATTATTATTTTAATTATAAACCTTGAATTATTTGATTCACATTAAGTTGTCAATTTCCTATAAATGTTTAGTCTAAATAACATGTGAAAATAAATAATTTCATATAGAAGATTTGGATTCATTTCTATGTCATTGGTGGGCATAAAATTATGAAGCATATGTGATACATTGACTAATATGTGGTAGAAAGGACTACACATTAATTCATGTGAATACTTGGTGAACCATTTAAAATAGTTTTCAGATAAATATGATATATAAAGAAATGTAAAAGTATGATGGAAAGATAGTACAATAATGTATTGAATAATGATTAGAGATTGTAAAATAGATTAATACGAATAAAATAAGTGCTAGTATTTTTCATTAATTTTTAAATTAAAAAATAATAGATATAAAGATTTTATATAAATTGAAAATAAAATACTAATTAAACAATGATATATTATTTATAAAAAATTAAAATTTTAATTAATTAATATTGTTATACTAACATATATACACTTTAATATTTATCTAATGTGTGCAGCCATGTATATATTTTATATTTATTATTTATATTGTATTAATGTATATATAATTTTTTATAATGTATATAATATTTTTATAATTAAATTGATTATGTTTTTAATATAACAACTAATCTTAAATTGAAAATATGGAGAAAAAACTAAACATCATGAAAATGAATTAATAGATAAAAAGAAAAAAATAAAAATAATTAAGTTAAATGAAAAAGAAATAAAAAACTAAAAACAAAAAATTAGTAAACTAATAGAAATAGAAGTTACTAAATAACCCATAATAAGATCTCAACCAATCACCTTATAAATAAATGGATTTAAATAATAATAAAAAATAACAAAAAAATACTTCTCAATGTTAAACTATGGATAAACAACATAAATTTTTGGTCAAAGGAAAACTAATACACAATCAAAGCAAAAGTGAATGGGTAATACCATGCCCGTATAATAAAGATACAAATTGAGGTGATAGATATAGATAGATAATGATTCAAATTGAAGTGATAAATATAGATAAAAATTATAAAGGAGGTTAAATAACGAGATAGTAAAAATGATATAAATGGTAATTATTCAAATTGATTATTCAAATAAAAATTATATAAGTGTGTTGGCAATTTAATTGATGTTTGTTGTGTTATAAATATTATGTAAATCACGAGATTTAAGGTTCAAAATTTTGTGTTAAGCCAACAAAAAAAATTATATTAATAAAATTTAATGTTTTGATTATTTAATCACATTATTTTATGCATACAAGGTTTCAAAATTCCGTGGTCAAGCCAACAAAAAAAATTATATTATATATTTAATGTTTTGATTATTTAATCACATTAATTTTATACATACAAAAATCTATCTTATGTGTTGATTTTTTAAATGGAGATTTTAGACTATTTATTAATAACTATATATTAAAATTTATAGATTTTACTCATCTTATATTTCTCTCTCTCTTCTCTCCTTTTTCTTTTTCTATGCCACTATCAACTTTTTGTCATCAATAGTTTTTTCATGATATGCAATTTACTTTATTCTAAGTTTGGGACGTGAAATCATGGTCACCAGAAGAATTGTCATTTTATGTTATGTCATCATCTGTGTAATTGACACATGGATGACATGTGGTAGACATGTTCCCACGTGTCACCACCTCCTTGTGTCACATTCACAAGATGGACTCCTTCACTTGTCAATATTCATATTCAAGATTTTGTTTATGTGTTTCAGTGGCTTTTGAATTTTTTTGGATTTCAATCTAGGTTTTGGTGCTTATCAACACTTCAAATATCTAGATCAAGATGTTTCCTCTAAGTTCCTTTTCCTAGGAAGTTGAATTTCTACTGAGGACAACTCTCAAAATTTTGGATATTTGGATTTTTATATATCCGAAAACCAGTCATTTGAAAAATCCAAAAAATCCATTTAAATAAAAAATCTATATTTTCATATATATCCACATCACCCTTGATACTTCCATCTGACTTACCACTTCAACACTAAACTTTTTCACATCCACATCATCAATTACATGTTAACACAGGTCAATATCTATATTTCTAGATATCCAGACCATTTAACATTTAGAAAATGTTAAAAAGGGAAATTTTACAAACTTTCATCTTTTCAAATCCCATGTCACTTATCATGATAAGTGCCACATTAGTCACCATGTTGACTTCATGGCACCTTATGCCACATCATCCTGATATGTCCTCCTTGACAAGCCAACATGTCACATTACCTTACCACATCAATGTGCCACGCCAACCCTTGCTCATCTACATGAACTAGTGTTTGTCTATGTAGTTTACATGTGTTCACATGTATTTCATCTACATGGCATCTAGATCTGGGTTTTTATTCTTCGACTCAACTCAAATTTTAGAAAAGTTTTGAATCCCAATTAGTGGTCCCCACTCCCTAGTTAACAACTAAGTCATCAAGAAAATAGGTTATGCATATTATGGCATGTTATCCACAATATAGATTTATTGTAAAAAGTGTTATTTAGGATTTTTTGGATCCCACTAGTCCACACATATGAATTCTCAATTAAAGGAACATCTGATTTCTAATTATCTAAATTCTTGGATATTTAAGCTCCATTGTAGTGGTTCCACATATGGATTCTACTAAGTGGCATAAAAATTAAATGGACAAAGGAAAATCAAGTAATTGAAAAGGCATTTCTCTTCGAAGTATAATGCATCTAATAGACATTTGATATCTAGATTAGTGAAGGAATTTTGAATAATCTATATTTGGATTAGTAGAGGTTTTATACATAAGGAAACCTAATTTTTCAACAATCTAGATACTTAGATTAAGGGATCCACCCTCAAGGTTCCATTGTCTTAATTAGAAGATGAGCTATTTAGAATCTAGGTTATCACTTAAGGTGACATTCATTTTTAGAACCCTATACATCAAGGTATAATGTCATGGATCTGAGCTGTGTTGGAAGGTTTAACATCCAGATCTAGTTTTATTTAGAAGTCCAAGAAGGGAAAATTGGATCATCTAACCTCCATATCTATGAAACAATGCCTATAGAAGCTAGAGATGGTTTTATCTTATGACAAAAAAACTTTCATTAATGACGTTGAGCATGGGAAAAAGGAACAATTCACTAATAGATATCACTCATAAGATGAGACCAATTAAGAGCTTGTAGCTAAGGTATTCACTATTATTTTATTTTTTTGTAAGCTGGGGAGTTACCATTCACTATTATCAAAAAGAAAAAACATTACAATCTTAAGGTGATCTCAACCTGCCCCGGAGGGAAACCAGGTTTATTGACCACCTATAGTTTTTGACTGCAGAACTAGTAAACATTCATCTGGTAACTTTGTAACATTCATCTGGTAACTAGTAACATTGACAGCTAGCTGCAAATAAGTCTTATCATACTTCCTTTGCATATCTAAGAAAAAACTAAAAACTTGCATTTTCTATCTATATCAAAAAAACATGCCTATCTTCATTGAGTCCCGATGTCCTCATGCTGCTCCTTTTCCTTCTTGACCACCAGGCCATTCGGCTCGAGCTACTTCTGAAGGTCCTCCAGCCTTTTGTCTTGCATGAGCAGGGTGATCAAGATGTTCCTCATCTCTTTCTTCAAGTTGGGGATGCCTTGTGACAATTCAGCCATCTCTGAGGCTATCTGTTCCATGGCTTTGGCCATGAGTCTTTTCATGACCCAATAGAGGTGTAAGGATTGCTTATACAGAGTCATTCTGCCTCGGGTATGGCCTGGGTCTGGCATAAGATCCATCCAATCCTCCATTTCTTCCTCTCACTGTGTTTGAATGGCCTCCTCCGACTAATGCTCTATTATTCTTCGAATTTTCGGGTTTGTTCGTTCATTATATGCCCGATTTGCTGTTCTAACTCTTGTTTCTATGGTTCTCCTCCCCTGTCCTCCTTCTACGCCTACGTTGGTCTCCCCGTCTTCTGTTGTTCCTTCCCGACAGCGTCTGCCCCTCCTGCTTCTCCCTTCTGTGATTACCCGCCTGCTTTGCCTTCCTCGTCCACGACGGCCTCTCCCTCGTCCTCGCTTGCCTTTCCCAAACTCAGCACCCAACTACTGTTCATCTTCGGCTTCCTTCCGGCCCCTTTTCATATCTTTGTTTCTGATGCCTTGCTTATTTTGGCCGCGTTTGTCAATTCCTGCCGCTGCCATTCCCACTTCATCTTCCTGGGCTTCACTATCTTCCTCCGACACTTCATACACCAGGATGTAGAATTGCTCGAGTTCCACTTCCATTTTCCCCTTGCCCTTTACGTCTAGGCTTGCTCGGCTCTGGTCCCCATCACCAGCGTTGCTTCGCATCCATCTCCCCGCCGCTCTGCTTCCCTCCGCAGCCATTCTTTCCCTGTTCTTTGTCCCCGGTCCTCGCTTGCCTTTCCCAAACTCAGCACCCAACTCATGTTCATCTTCGGCTTCCTTCCGGCCCCTTTTCATATCTTTGTTTCTGATGCCCTGCTTATTTTGGCCGCGTTTGTCAATTCCTGCCGCTGCCATTCCCACTTCATCTTCCTAGGCTTCACTATCTTCCTCGGACACTTCATACACCAGGATGTAGAATTGCTCGAGTTCCGCTTCCATTTTCCCCTTGCCCTTTACGTCTAGGCTTGCTCGGCTCTGGTCCCCATCACCAGCGTTGCTTCGCATCCATCCCCCCGCCGCTCTGCTTCCCTCCGCAGCCATTCTTTCCCTGTTCTTTGTCCCCGGTCTGTGTGCCCCTGCTCCTTCCGTCCTGCTTCCCAAGCTGGCCTTTCTCCTGTCTGTAACTTGGCGTTGTTCTCCTCGCTCGTCGATTTCCCTGCATGCGCTATCCCTCGACCCTCTTTGTCACCCTGTCTTCCTTATACCTCCCTTCTTAATGGCCTTAGGCTCCACCTCCCTATCCATTCTGCTGTCCCTTGTCCTCTCACGATCATTTCCCTGGCCTTTGTCTGACATCCTGACGGCGCCACCGTCATTCCCCATCCCCCTGTTGTCCTTTCGCTCCAGTCCATGATCCATCGCATCTCTCCTACCACCTGTATCCATCAGGCTTCGAAACCTGGCTGCGGTGTCCATCCTTGCACCCCTTCGCGTCTTCATTACTCCACCTGCCAATCTCCTCGACCCGATCGGGTGATTTGTCCTCATTCTAGCATGTTGTGGTTGCTTCATGATGGTCTTGAGAAATTATGTTTTTGAGATCCTCCCAATTTTGATCTGATTCTAAAGATATCCAGTTTCTGTCCAAACTGCTATTCGCCTCCTTACTCCCCTAATTTGCCAGGAGGTCTGCAGCCTTGTATCCATTATGTCTTACATGGTTGATTATTTTATAGTCTATTCGATTTAGCAATACTGCTATATCCTGAATGATACCCATTGTCCTCCAGCTTTTTGCAACTTTCTCCCAGCTCTTACCATCCTTCATCTTCCGTAGCATCTTTATCGTGATTTGTGAATCCCCTTCTATTTCCAGGTTCATATATCTGTTCCTTATTGCTATTCTCAAGCCTTGGTAGACCGCCCAAAGTTCTGCCTCGTTGTTTGTCATCTCTCCTCCCCATTCCGCAAAGACCCACCTTGTTTCTCCTTTACCATCTCTAAATATACCGCCTAGGCCTGCCGGACCAGGGTTACCCTTCGATGCACCGTCGAAGTTCAGTTTTATGAAATGTTCTCCTGGGTATCTAAATTGGTTAGGGCTTTGGGCTTGGGGATTTCTTTTCCTGTCTTTTCTGGGGTAAATCATACTGAATTCCAAATTTAGTTTGGCAACTATTCTTCCTTCTTCTTGACTCATTTTCCAGTCTTCCTCCTCCCAGATCTCTGAAAGAATGGTTTCCTGGATCGCTTTGCATACCTCCTCCCAAGTTCTTTCCCGTTGATTTTTTTGCCCTCTAAAAATTCTCCTGTTACGCTCTTTCCATAGGAACCAAATTACAAAACCTATCGATACATTCCAAATCCTGCTTACTACCTGGCTTTGAAATTGACCTTTTCCCAATTGCATTATGGTTTTTCCAATGCTGCTAGGATCTCTCTTTGTCTTCCCAAAGAGTGCTCCTATCTTATCCCATACATTTCCTGCATAAGGGCACTTATTTAAGAGACGCTCCTGATTTTCCTCTTCTCTGTTGCATAAGGTACACTTCGAAGGTCCATAATATCCTTGCTTTTGAATTTTATCCCAGGTTAGGATCCGTCCTTTACTTACCAGCCATGCGAAGATTGTTATTTTCGGCCACCAATTTCCTTCCCAAATTCTTTTCCAGTCCGTAGCTTCGTTTTCCCTTTCCTGGCTCGTTGACAAGTAGTAAGCTTCCTTCACTGTGAAGGTCCCTTTCATTGAACTTCCCCATCTTAGGATGTCCTTTCCTGGTCTAGTCGTTATCCTTCTCAGTTCTACTTCCTTAGTATAGTTTTTCTCCATCTCTTGGGGTATGTTTTCAAACCATTCCTCTGGTTTTCTCCAGGTCTGCCAAGTTGCATTAGTTTCCTCATTTGTCCAGTAGTCCTTGACATATTCCATACCTGCCATCTTCTCTTTCTGCTTGATTTCTTGTAGGGACTGGATCTCTGCCATTTTACCTTTCTGCTGCCACCCATCCTCCCATAATTTGGCGTTGCCTCCTTCCCGAATCTCCCAGAAGGCATGTTTGTTAACCACATCTCGATTTTGACTTGCTAAATCCCATATAGAGGACCCTTTTGGAACTTCCTCAATTCTTAGTTTACCTATAGTTGATTCCGACATATTATATTTTAGTTCCCATATTATTTTCCAGACATCCTTACCTCCTTGAAGCCATCTCCACCATAGTTTGGCACCTAGAATCTTATTTAGCATTTCGGGATCCCTTATACCCAGTCCTCCTTCCTCCTTTCTTTTAACCATGTTCTTCCATGAAACTAAGGCCCATTTCCTTTGTTGTTTAAGTCCTCTCTAGATAAACTTTCCAAATATTTCTTTCATCTTTGCGCACACACCTTTGGATGTTGCTCTAATGGACAGAGGATAGATAGGAATTGACTACAGGACAGACTTTAACAACACAATTTGACTGGCTATGTCCAAGGACCTGAAGGACCAGCTGGCCAGACGCTTCTTAATTTTATCTATCACCTCCTTCCAATTCTTCATCCAGGTGCGGTGAATATCCAGTTGGTTCCCTAAATACTTGGTTGGAAGGTCTCCCTGTCTAAAGCCCAGAGTTCTAGTAAGATGAGCTTTAATGTCCTCAGGGGTGTTAAAAATAAAAGTACAAGATTTTTCCTTATTAACCTCCAACCTGATGCCTTCATGAAGATGTCCAACACTTTCTTGATCATTCTCACTTCTTTGATAGTTACTTCACCAAATAACATTATGTCATCAACAAATTGTTGATGCGTTATTTCCAAATTGTTTCCCCAAGGTTTGAGGCCTTTGATTCTCTTTTCCCTGAGTTCTCTTCTGATTATTCTTCCAAGCCCTTCGGCTGCCAGTATGAAAAGAAAGGGTGAAATAGGATCTCCTTGTCTTATGCCCCTTGTTGCATTAAAAGTGTCTGTAGGAGTACCATTTACCAGGATTGAGAAGATGGGAGTTGAGATCATGCTATATATCCATTCAATCCACCTCTTTTCGAAACCATATGCTTCCAGCACCATTCTAAGGTATCTCCAGCTGAAGCGATCATATTCTTTCGAGAGATCTAGTTTTATCATCATTCCCCTCTGTTTCTTTTGATTCAGGGAGTGAATCATCTCCTAAGTAACGACTAGACCATCCAGAATTTGTCGCCCCTCAACAAAACCAGTTTGTTCTGGAGATATGATACTCGGGAGTAAAGGTTTTAGTCTTTTTGCGATCAGGGTGGCTATGATCTTATAAATAACATTACATAAAGCTATTGGCCGAAATCCTTGGGCATCCTCTGATTTATTGCTTTTAGGGATCAGGGTTATAAAGGTCGAATTAATACCTGGCCAGATCTTTTTCTTCAGTCTTGATTCCTCGACAGCTTCCATGATATCCTACCCTAAGAAGTGCCATCCTGCTTGGTAGAATTCAATAGTAAATCCATCAGGCCCTAGAGCCTTGCCTTTTTTCATTTTCATGACCACCTCCTCAACCTCTTCCATTGTAGCTGCTCTCATCAAGGCCTTATTTTGTTCCACTGTTATGATTTTTGGTATCTCCTTGCAAATCTGATATATGGCTTCTCTCCGTTCCTCTTGCGTTTCAGTGAGGATTTCTTTATGATACTCCACTACAACTCTTTCTATTCCTTCCTGCTCAATTACCCTTTCCCCCTCCTTGTTTTTAATCGAGAAGATCCGATTCCTTTGTCTGTTTTGTATCATTGCTTGGTGGAAAAAGTTTGTATTCCTTTCTCCTTCGCGCAACCATTGTATTCTTGATTTTTGTTGCCACATAATCTCCTCTTGCTTCCTCCTTTCTTCCAGCTGATTAATTATTCTTCCCTCCTCTTTGCTTCGTTCTTCATTCCTTCCTTCCCAGATTATCTGCTGCTGGATATCCTCCATTTCTTGTTCTAGTTTTTTCTTTTCCTCCATAATATGCCCAAATTCCTCTCTATTCCACTTTCTAATTTTGCTTTTAATTTCCTTGAGTTTCAATTGGAATGTATGCATTTTCCCTTTCCCTTCAACTCTACTCCGAGTCCACCATTCTTCCACTTTATGTATGAACTCAGGATTTCTGAGCCAGAAGGTCTCAAAATGGAAAGGTTTCTTTCCTTTGTTTTTCTTCATACCAATTTCCAATCGAATTGGCCAGTGGTCCGAACCTAGCCCAGGGAGGATTTTTGTTTCTATAAACACATCACGGTTCAAAATTTGTTCTGATAAGAGGAACCTGTCCAGCCTCGACGCTATCTGGTTTCTTCCACCCCTCCTATTGTTCCACGTGAAAACACCATTAGTTGTGGGAATATCAACTAATCTCTGTTCTGTTATTAGCTCATTAAAATCCTCCATGCTCTGGTCCATTCGCCTTATTCCTCCCTTCTTCTCACCCAACTCCCGAATCAAGTTAAAATATCCTCCAATTATCGATAAGTTACTTGGCAAAATTCTCCTGATTGTCTGCACATTATTAAGGAAATCCTTCCGGTCCCTAGGTGAGTGGGGGCCATAAACCCCAGAGATTAGAATTCTTTCCTCCATTCCTGTTAACCTGAACATTCCTGATAGAATCCTAGGGAGGCTAATCCAGTTTTCAAAAATAACTTCCTCAGGGTTCCATAAAATTGCTAGTCCTCCTGCCGTACCATTTTCAACTTGAGCCATAACCTCATATATTGGTCTCATCTTTTTCACAATTTCTTGTAGTTGTTGCTGATCCATTTTTGTTTCTTGAATTAGCATGATTCTAGGTTTGTCCTTCTTCAATCTTTCTTTCAGATATCTCTACTTACCCTTACCGTTGAGTCCCCTAATATTCCAGCTTGTAATGATCATTTATAACTTTTTGAAGGTTATTAAAATACCTCTGATAGAGGTATCACTCCTCCTGAATTGACTAGAGTTTCTCCCACTGCTTGAATCGTCTCGTTTATTGTCTGTCTTCCTCTCTTTCTACCTCCTTTGCCATTGTCGTCCATTCCCAGGTTTTGAGTTCCTTGAGAGCCTGTTTGATCTGCTCCTGTTTCTAGCATACCTCCTGTCTTCTCCTTGTATTTTTGGAATGCTTCCTTATATTGTTGTTTTCGCGATTCCGGGATAAATCTTTCATCTAGGTTCTTCCATTCTTGGAGCAGCTTCTTCATTATTTTCTCTTCTTCCGTCCCATTTTCTTTTCGATTTTCTGGACCCTTCATCAATTGATCCACTATGTTTTCCTGACTTCCTTCCATCTCTACTTCTGTTTCTCTATTCTGGCCTGTAGTTTTACCAGTGGTCTCAGTTATGATCTCCATGGGGACATTTTCATTTTCTTCCTCCATCCTTTTCCCTTCTTCTGTTTCCTCTTCCTCATCCTGAAGGACCTGGAACTTATTCTGACCTTCAGTTGGTATAAAGTTTTCCTTTGGTTTCCCTCGTACCCCTTTTGGTCTTGGTTTTTGTCTTCTCTGAACTTCTCTAAGACCCCTTTCACCTATATCCGACCTTTCTGTTTTCCTGCTCTCCTCCTCCAATATTCTGGTGGCTTCCCCTTCTCTGTTTTGTGGACATTCTCGAAAATGATGTCCATATTCATGGCATCTGCGGCATCTAAAGGGGATGTGTTCATAATCTATTGGCTGCTGCCATATTTCGTCATGATATTCCACCTTTACAAACTCCGGCAGCAGTTCTGCTATGTTCATGTAAACACATATCCTAGCATATGATGTGTATTTCCCCCTTTTGGTCGATTCTGCCACTTTGACAAAGGCCCCGATTGAGTTCCCAATCCTCTCCAGTACCTCAGAGTCCCAGAATTCTGATGGTAACCCAAACAATCTGACCCATATGGGTGCTTCCAATAACTTATCTGCATCTGGGTTGTATATGTCTTCCCAGTGCCTCATAAATAAACCATCATTGTTCATGAAATATGGTCCTTCCTCAAATATTCTCTCTTTGTCTTTGAGGTTTGCAAAAATGACTGTAAAAAAGCCCTTAGCACCCAGTTTCAGGTCTATATGCCCTTTTGGCTTCCATCTTAGTTGAATCCATTTCATTAGATCCCTTTCATATGGCCAAAACCCTATGAACTTACAGATCAATGCATGATCTTTCATATAACAACGATAATCTTCCAATTTATTGTTAGGGATGACATACCTCGGTTTCTTCTGTGCCCTGGGTAGGCATCTGCCCCCCATTCTTGCTTGCCATCGGCTTCCCAAGACTGGTGTGGTTTGGCCATTCTCCTGCTGCAGTCCATGCGACCCTCCTCCGCTAGTTTTGCTAGCTACCACATTTTTTAAGGAGGGGATCTCTCCCCTCCCCTGATTTCCTTCCAAGGCCCCTTTCAGTCCCGCCCAGTTTCTATTTCCCTTCCACCTTCCTTTCTGTTGTTCTCAGCCTGCGATTGATTAACTCTTCTCTCTCCTCCCGGGCCGCCTGCACCCAGCGCCAATGTTCTATTACCCTGTTCGTCAAAACCCTAGCCGCACTACCTGCTCAGGTTCTCTCCGCCTCATCTCCCCCTTCATCACCAAAGACCGTAAAATATATATCTATTCACTATTAAATTTAGTAATATAATTCATATATAGGAAAATTAGATTAATAATTTCTAACTAGAGTCTAGGTTTAACCCATGATGCAATTAGAATTTATCTTCTTGTTTTGTAATGCATTTCTAACCAAATTAAACAGTAGAGAACTACAAGATCTTCTAGAAAAGTCATGACTTAATGAAGTTCAATTTAGGTTGAGTAAGTTTATAAGGTTCTTACTAACAATGAATTCAATTTACAATTCATATTCAATACCAATTTAGTATTCATATTATCTTGTGAAATTTACCTTTGAGTTAAGAATCATTTTACATACTTCAATTACTCCTTGAATTCAAGATTCTATCTATATATAAATTTAGTCAAAAACACATATTTATTATCATACATATAATTTAATAGTCAAAAATCATTGAATTCTTTCTGATAACAACATAATAGTTAAATTATTTCAAAATGGAGAACAATATTCAACACAAGAACTATAATGAACAATAAAGAACTTAAGGGAAATTTTGTTTCTTACATAACTAGTATACTTAAAAGAACAATAATAACAATTATCATCATCCTGCAATAATAAATCCCTGGTTTCTTTCAAATAATGCAATATTTTATTAACAAACAATACAAAATTACTGTAAAATTCAATGAACTTTATACATTGTCCAAATGTATTAAAATCAACCTGAATTATAATATATTTATTCCAAAATGTTTATATATCTTTAATTATTACACAACAAAATAAATCCAATAGAAAATACAAGAGTTACCATTCATCGAAGAGATATTGCATAAATATGAAGTTAACCCCCAAATTGCATCTATGGTTGAATTCCTCATGTCAATTGTTTATATCCTTGTGAAATTTTTTTATTGGAGACCCATTGATTGAGCTACCTGCCTATTCCATGGGTCTTCTTCTTCTCTAAGAACCCGTGAGTTGCAATAGTGATGTATGAAGGATACTATTTCTCTAGTAAGTTGTGGTTGAAGCTTTCAACTTAAGAAGTTTCCCACTTCTTGATAGTCCACAATGATCAAACCCTTAACAATATCAAAAATAGATACTATATTGAACAATAGTCACATTTTCATTATGGAATTCATTTTGAAATAGGGTGCATTTGAAAATCTGTTCATCCATCCCATACAATATTTTATAGCAAGCATAACTTATATGACTTATCCCATTCATATAAAATTCTAATT
>APFE030635108.1:106447-134339 GCA_000404065.3 Pinus taeda
TGTGCAAGGAGGAATTGACTATTGTTTTCAAGTGAATGTGTTTTGAAGCTCATTAAGGAGAAGGTTTTAGAAATGAGAGCAAGATTGTTACAATCTCTACCATCAAGTTCTACCTCAAAATGAAGTTTATAAAAGGAAAGAAACCATCAGGAAGATGTTTATGTCTACTGGAATTGAGACCGAAAGGAGAAAATATCATCCACGGTTAAAGGCAAGTAAGCCAAGAGGATCTCAAAAGAACTTCTGTAGTCATTGCAATATCAATGAACATTGGGTCAAGAAGTGTTGGAAATTGTTTCCACAACTCCATCCTAGTAAGTGAAAACAAATCATACAAGCACCAGAAGAGGGAGTGACCATCCTTGAAGTAGCTTCAAAAGAAGAGAAGGTTCAAATAGAGGGTTCATTTACCTGGTTGGGTAAGAAATGGGTAGACTATTTGTCCAACTAAAGTTTGTAAATTTCTAATTTGCACTAGTTGCATATCCCCATAGTTGGGTAATTTGTAAAAGTGATGTTCATAAATAAATCACTTATATGCAATAGTGTTTTCTTTAAGCATTACAATGCTAGTTTGGCTTGTCGATAGTCAATTTGAATGGAAAATTTGGGAGTCAAATTTATTCCATTTTGCAAAATGCTTTCTCAAACAAGCATTTTAAAACTATTGTATGAGTAGATGTGACACATTTAGTATGTTCCAAATGTGTGTAGCACTCAAATTATACAAGTATTAACTATGTGAAGCTTGTTTAGGTTCATTTAGCAAAGTCTTTTAGGATCTTATCCTTGATAAGTATTTTGTAGATAACCAATTCCAAGGTGCTCACCTTCTTGGAATTGTTCTTGGGAAGGATGTTGTTGTGGATGGCTATATTGATATGGATAGGTCGAGAAGAACATCAAACTTGAATTCTTTGGTCGCATAGTGAAACATGTAATTTGCAAGATATTGTACTACAAGTTTGCAGGGGATGTAGGTGTTAGATCATCACTTATGGCTCTGAAGAACAAAGGTGAAGGAGAAGGAAGGATGGCCTGCAGGACACTTGTAGTGCAAACATAGGACAAAGCAATTGCAGATTATTTAATGCTTTTGGAGACTAAAAGTTTTTCAGTGGGGAAGAATGATCAGGAGCTCAAAATTTGTCAAAAATTCAAAGGTTTAAAATTTTGATAAGCTTAGCTTGAGATCGAAGATTCCTTCATTCTAAATCCAATGGTGTGAATAGGACTCAAATTCGAGCTCGTATGTAGAAGTTAGAGCTAGTCAAAGTTTAGGTTTGATTTGCTCACATGGCAGGATTTGATGACATGGCAAAGGTCCCAGCGAATGGGGAAATGCCAAGTGGCAGGTTGCCATTGGCCCCCACATATCACATATTGGAGCAAAAGGCAGTCAGTGTTAAAGAATCAACCCCTGATAGAGTTTAGGTGTGATGTGATAAATCCTCAAAGTTGCGATGCGATTTCACATATCGTGTATTAGAGGTGGACGAGTACTGAAGAATCGACCTTGTAATTTATAATTCACCAAGTCTTCTAGGTTAGAAGTCACAGTTTCTAAAGGAGTGTTAATGTCCATCCCTCCCTTGATAGCCGATTGTGATTGCAATATCTGACAAGGCTGAAGAACCGACGCCTTTACCACCGAAACAACCACTCTGCATGTGACCACTCAACCTTAACAGCGAGATAGGCAGGGAAGATGGAGGGAGTGCTTATTTTGGTGGAACTGCCATAACTACGAATATTGAATTTAACTGGAAGTAAGCGAGATTTGGAGGAGAAAATTTTGGAGAGACTGGTAGAAGTCATAACTAAGGAAATTTTCAACCAAACTGGATGCAAAAGGAGGCTATATAGCCGTTTTTGCACATTCTAAACTAATTGGAATAAGTTTTAGGATTAAAGGAGCACTTTTAGATAGGCTTTTTTCAAAGTGAAGCCTGTTAGCGCTTGGAATTCACCTAGGCTGAGATAGACAAACTCTCAAGGCTACATCAAACCATTTCACCTCGTAGCTAGCCCTACGAGGTATGAGAAGGCTCTCTCGGGTCAGATTCGGTAGATCTTTCAATATGATAAGCTGACCAATTAGGAACAAAGATATTAGGCTAGTAAATTGATAAGGGGGGTTGATTTAAAGATTTTTGGGTTTTTGGTGGCAATTGGAGGGAGTGCAATTCAGGGTGCGGGGATTGAGCACAGTTTTTGCAGGGGGATCTTTGGGGCAAGGTAGGAGTGAGCGCTGATGCCTTAATCTGAGATGGATGATCAGGGATGATAGAGAAGGAGCTAAAGAGGGCAAACAACCATTTGAATCCTCTCTAGATAGCAGAAAACATAAATTTTGAACAAACTAAAAAGCTGAGCATGTCAAAGCATGTATTCAAACTTTACCACTTCATCTGTCCAAATAGAAGCAAAAGAGAGATGTAGAATACATAAACAAACTTACAATAACATGTAGAGAACACACCATCAACACTACAATCCACAAGAATCCACAAGGATGTCTGCAAAACCCTGGCCTTCTTCCTCTTGAAATTGCAAAGATAGATGTACAATATACAATGAAACTTTCTCCCACAAGAGTCCAACCTTCCAACCTCTCAAAATGACTAAGAAAACACATAATATAGGCAAGCTAACCTCTTCCCTTGCCTCTAGGGGTCGAGCTCATCCTTCTAGGAGCAGTTTGAACTAATTCCAAACTAAGCACTAGATAATAGGCCAGCTCAACAACTTGCCTCTAAAACTTAGCTAACTGATTCATGCATTAATTATTCACTTTTTACATCAAGGAAGCTTCTAGAAGGGTAAAGAGAGATAAAATCTATCAAAGTGCCATGAAAATATTACATTTATCCATCATCTACAAGTAAAAATGGTCAACCATAGTCAAAACAGTGTTTTTTGACAAAAAGGTCAATTCTGGCAAAGCTGGCTCGAATGGTCGCGCCCCCTGTTCAAATGGTCGCGCCCCTTTGCAACAACTTTTGAGTGGGTTCCACTGGTCCAAATCAGATGCAAGATGGCTCATTGGAAAGCTTGGTCTGTCTACTTTCCATCCCAAGTGGAATTTCTGAATTTGGAGTTGTTTGCCCCCTCAAAAACCATTTCTCCCAAGGTCACTTTCTGCAACTCAAAAAGTGGGCAGAAAGTCATTTTTTTGATGTATTTTGAGCTTTTGGAGGCTCAAATCTCAAAATCAGGCTTCTCCCAAGTATTGGTAATTTTTCTCTTTGCATGCCCTTTTCAAAAATGCCAAGTTTTCAAAATTCCGAGCAGTCCTTCAAAACATCCGCGCTCGGGACGCAGACATGACACGGGAAAAACCTGTAAATGGCACAAAAAATTCACAAATGACAAAATTTTCTCCAAATTTCTTGAAATTTGGGCTGGGAGTCCCCAATCAACTACCATGCTCAGCCAAAGAGGCTTTGGCCAAAATTTGGAGTGGATCGGGCGTTTTCCTTCGTTTTTGTGTTTTGGCCAACCGTCCTTGGAGCACCTTTGTTCTCGCCGATATTTTTGACATTTCTCTCAAACCATGACACCTGTGTAAAAAGTGAAAGAGGTTTTTCTTCTTTGGCATGTTGTGGACAAAAACCTCTCTCAGTTTCCCAAAATTCATCTTTAATTGCTCTGAAACATCATTTGAGTGAAACTTCCCCCGATGTGTGAAACAAGGAATTTGGTCGAAATGAAGCGAAATGAAGGGGATAGGGGGCTTCTAAATTCTTGGGGAAATTTTTGGGAGTGGGGAGGGATGTTAGGCAGCAGGGAAAAGTGGAATCTCAGAGATTGAGTGAGGGGAAGGGGTCCAAAAGGGCAAATCACAGGCCAAACCTAGAAAATTGCCAGGTTGTAGCTAGAAACTAGGGTTTGTGCAAAAATGAGGATTTTGGGGAATCTGAGTGTTAGGAAGTGTATGATATGGTACTTTAAGGATAGGGGAAGGTGTATGAACATCAAGAAACAAGTTTTGCCATTGATTTGACCATCCAAGAGAAATTGGCTTCAAAACCCTAGGAGAGGGAAATGAACTTGCCAAGGCACAACTGAAGCATGAAAAATATGTAAAATGACTCATTAGACACTGAAATGATAATGACAACCCTATGAATGATGATAGACTCAGCTAAATGATGACATAGACCGCCATTTGGACAACTTTAGAAGGAGTGAAAGCAAACCCTAAACCTAATGCCTAATGACCAAATTTTGCTTGAAAACTCTTTGAAATGACAAAATTTGACCTTGACACTTCAAAATCACTTTGGAAGAGCATATTTGATCACTGGAGGAAGGCTGTAAAGACTGACACTAACATAGTAAATAATCAATTTCACCTCGAAATCGCGCGATTCTTGTCCTTCAACAATGCTGTCGTTTTGCTCACGCTCATCAAACAGGCGGTGAAACAAATTTCGGTCCATGGCTTCCATGACCATATAAATGTCGTCAAAGCTATATTGACTAGCAGGTTGCATGATTCCTTTCAGGCTCACCACAAAAGGGTGACTGATTTGGCTATGAATTGCCAGTTCGCGGATTACTCTCTCGACATAATAGGCCATACAGGATAAATAGTCATGCGCCTTAACACCTCCATAAATGATTTGATCGACTTGCTTCCTTATACATTTAAAACAAAACCAATGCCCATTTCGACACTGTAGCATTCTTTCAAATCGATATAGCCAATAACAACAACCACATTCCATAAATGTCGCCTCGGCTCCATTCATTACAGGCAATTGTGTCTCCTTCCCACTTTTAATCTGGAAATAACTTTCTGAATTCGATGGAGCCCTAAATTTCGGACCACTTATTTCATCAAACTCACTTGCTCCAATATTTATCCCCTTTCGCTTACGCTTATAGGTGATATTATTATGTTGGCCCATTAAAGAAGATCTTTCTGCTTTTCTAGTCCACCGCGGAACTCCTATTTTCAGAACTTCTGCGTGTCCGTTGTCTGACGAATTGAAAGAAACCATATTTCCATCTATAAAATTAGAGGCGTGGTCTGAAGAAGATGATGAAGATCCGGCCATATTTCCAAACTTGGCGAAGGTTTTAGATTTTCTGTGTCTCGGGTTCTCATATCTGTAACTTGTATGGCAGATTTTAGAGTCTCTACTAGTGTGTACTTCATTTCTGTAGCTTTTCTGACTGTTGGTCTCAGAATCTCTGCTTATAGCCACTGCTTCTCTAAAAATGCCACTAGATACAGAAGGCAGTTGTTCATCTTCTTGTTTCTCAGGATAGTCCTCATCCACATCATCTTCATCTAAATCATTAACTTGATCTAGATCATTTTTCTTATTATCGATTTCCTTTGGACATTCTTTAACTTCTGCAAAAGATCTTTCTAGTTGTTGAACTGCTTCTTGAATACTAAATTGCTCAACATATTCAGGATGTGAACGCAATGGCACATTGTGCTGCGTACAACGTTCGAAGACCCACATGATTAAATCGTGTACCATGGCTTTGATACCATTGTAGCATAAAAATTTATGCTGAAGCACGAAAAGACTAATAGCTTGTAGATTTAATTGTTAAAAATACACACAGGTATTTAAAATAATTATTTATTATTATATAAAAATGCATAAGATGGTTTGAATGTACAATGAGGACCCTGCTTTTATACCTCAACAGGTGACCTTTCGTGAATGGGCATATCTTTTAGACATGCCTTTTCGCTTAATTTAATGACTAATTAACCTAAATAATATTTAATTATTTAATATTTATATTTCTTTTATTTAGCTAATTGTTATGAATTATATTCATAACACCGACATGATCTCTTGGAGGGAAGCCAACTTCATCTTCTAGATTCTTCATTCGTTGTAGGCTGACTTAGAGAGGCCTAGTGACAAGGTCTTGGAGGATTACTTTACATAGACAAGTGGGACTCTTTACAATGTGTAACACGACTTCTTTACATGACAATGACTCTTTTATTCTTTTATGACTAGATGACAAAATTCCTAAAGGCTCTCAATGGGAGCCTTGACTCAAATATAAAAATTGTTTCTCATGAAACCCATGATGCAAGCATTACAATATTTTATTTTTCTTCTTTACATCTCTTTACATAAAATCACAATTACACGTCATTTTGATGACTATTATAGACATCTACTTCAGCTATCTTTCAAGCTTCTTTAATGATGTCATGAGCTCTTGCTTCAACGTTATGCCTCTTGTATGATGTCATGATCATCCTATCATAATTACCATACTTGACTGCAATCTTTTAACCATAGTAAATGTCTTTTACTTTTCCTTGCTGTGTACCAGGTATCCATAGTTCCATGAACCTATCATAGTGCCTGAGGAATCAGGATCAAAGGTTTGTACAGTTCCCTCTTTCCATCACGCTTTTCAAAAATAGAGGATCTGCGAATCCATCTTCCTTTACTTCCTGTACTTGCAAATTTACTGACAAGTATCCCCAAGCAAAGTATATAATAACAAGAGCATGATATTTTTTTGGCAATCTAAGGTTACCAAGAGACTCAGAGGTTGCACTCCTAGGGTTATCAAGTGCCAACCCTAGATCGATGATTTTTACATAACTTATCAGCCTACTTGGCATAAGCCCTAGATTGCATACAAACCCTAAGGGTTAGGGTTACCATTAGGGAACAATATTAGGGTTTCTTTATTGATAACAAACTCTATACAATCAATCCACCCTACTAATGTCGAATCCTCAAAAATGTAACATACAAACCTCATGGTTACATACCTGTAGAGGCCAGCACTTTCAGATGCCATGGTTTCTTCAAGGTGATCATTCATTTGAGATGTTTATCTTTTCTTGCCCCAAAATACTCTAGTTGACTGTTCTTCATTAGAGTCTTTTTATGAAGGTGTGATAATGTATGCTTAAGAGTTGGTGGAATCACTGATTTCAACTGCTATTTCTTCAGGGTTTATAGACTTCTGCTAATCATTATAGTGTAGCAACATTCAAAAAGTCTCGCAGTGCTTGCCAGCGATTTCTCAAAGTCATCTTATACTTGTGATATAATTGTCACAAGGATGTGACTTCACTTTTTGCCTGAAGTTTTTCTTCGCGAATGCCATTAGGAAAGTGATCCAAGGTTCCTTTCCAGTGAGTCAGATTTGTCAACTGATCAAGATTTTCACTATGTATGTATATGAGCTAGCCTTATCATTGTTGAATGCACAGGACGTGGATCATCGATTGATCCTTCTTCAACAGGTCAATGAACCTCTAATGGTGGAAAATACTTTAATGCTTGGCCTAGAGAGATTTTACCTAGCTCAATCTCGGACTTCCTTTTGCAAATATTTAGAGATATAGATATAGGTAAAATTTTGAATAAGATATCAACTTCTTGATTTGACAATATCCTTACAAAGATTCAAACTTGACTTCCCACAGGTATGCTTCAGAATCTCAGATTCCTTCTTCACAACTTTGATTTCCAGATGCACAGGTCTAAATTTTGATTAGTGAGGTATGCCACAAGACACAGGTCTGTGAGACTTACCTTAGAGCTGAAGCTTGAGAATGCTCTAATTTTCGGTCTAGATTAAACGAAGAAGGGATCTCTGTCCACTTCTAAGGTGATTATGCTTTAGATTTAAGTTGTGAAATAAGCCCAGAACTTCCAGGATCCTTCCTTAAGTGATACAGAAAGCCCAATATCTCGGATCTGTAGTGAATACTGAAGTTACTTTCTTATAATAGTGAAAGACAATCCTTTTTCCCGATGCTGAGAGGCTCGCTTTCCTTGCCATATGTCCTGGTCTTTCTAGGATAAGTGAATTAGGCCTTCGACCTCTTGAAATAGAGATATAGAGAACTTCAAAATTACAGAAATTGGAGATAAAAATGCTTGGAAATAGCGCTTCATGAGAGAGTTCAGATCTGCATCTTCCTTTGCTATGGGATCAATCTTCAAGGAGATTGTTGTATGCTTCTCGGACTCTGAGGGTTCCGTTATTACTTAATTTTTGTGATGGAGATATGCCCATACTTTGATCTTCTTCCTTTTTAGGAGCTCGACCTAGAAGATACTTCTTTTCTGCTAGCTTAGAATCCTTAAGTGACCTTCTGTTCTGCCCTTACACAAGAGACCTTAGCTCTCATACCATGTTTGAGAAATTTAGGGCTTTTATTAGGGTAACTTAATTACATAATTTCTCTTAAACAGTGACATTTATTTGTGACATACAGCGACTTCATTATTGTCATTAGTGTGTTCTTTTTCATCATCAAATAAATGCTGAACATAAAAGATCACAAAACAACAAGAGAACACCAGAGATAGGCTCCAAGCCAGGGAAAAACCCCCCCATAGGGGAAAACTCAACGAACTTCTTCTTATAGGAGCTTTGTCAAAATAGACTTCCAAGACCATAGACCCAAAGACAGATTCCCTAATACCAGGGCAGTTACCAACGAGAAGTTTTTCTTCAAATTGCTTTTGTTCTTCTTCAGACCTGTGGAAGCCCTAGTGTCCACAGAAAAACTCGCACCTGAGAGCAGTATCAAGAGTCAAGACAGACTTCAGATGTAGACGTCCTTCTCTTCTTCGCATGTCTTTCCTTCTTATTTCTAAGAGCCTTGCACTTATTTCCAAGCGCAGATCAATTCGGATAACCATGTGTCATCTGTGTCCAATAGAGGTCGAAGTCTCCTCTTTACATAGGCTTCACAAGTGTTGGAAAGGTCTCTCTAGGCTGACATGAAGGAGGCTAGCTGACCTGATCTTGGGGACTCTTTAGAGACTTCTAGACATTAAATAATATTTCTTTCTCTTGAAACAAATGCCCAATGAGTCTTTTTAAATCATTGACTTTGACTCAAGACTAAATCCCTAGAGCACTCAATGGGTGATTGACCTAGGAACAATGACCATGGGCAAGAAACCCATTCCAAAAATATTTTTTTGGAATGGGTTACAATTGTTATTTTCTTCTCTTTTTGCAAGTACAATAATTACATCAAGCCATGAGTCAAATACAATTATGAACACCGAAGCTAGTTACAATTTTCAACTCTCTGAACCTAAGTTGCATGAAACACCAAAACGTTTCGTAGTTTCTGAAATTGGTACGTTTAGAAATGTCACCTCCAAAAGATGGAAACGTTGGTCGAAATGCCAGCCAAAACGTCATATATGTATATATAAAAAATTATATGTATAAATGAAAAGTGAATAACACATTATCTTTGCAAGAAAAAAGGGAATAAGACTCATAGATGACAATTTAGAAGGAAAAACAAGTCTATATTAACTCTCATAGATGATTACATGATGGTTGAGTTTCGGCCAAGTTTCTGAGTTTCGGGTATGGGTCTGAACATCTTGGCCCTTAATAAGTCATTGGTTTCTTGCTAGGTGCTCGCTTGGCACTAGCCTAGGGGTTATAGTGGCAATCTGGCGGCTTTGAACCTGGCCCTCACCCAAGTATTCCCAATGAGTTACCATTTCCTCTAGATCTTAAAATAAATAAATAAATAAATTAAAGTTGCTAATATTCAGTAATAGTACATATTTGAAGTATTAGGAGAGTCTCAAGATTTACATCATTTCCTAAACATAAACATCAAGAAGGGGATTATGATTTATTTATACATGTTCTCATTGAATCTTTGTCATTTCTTAATCATTTACATGATATGGCTTTTCATCTTTGTTTAAACACTTGTTTCAGGTGGAGACTGTAGCTCAGTTTGGTGTTGTCTATCTTCTTTTTGCCTTGGGTCTGGAATTTTCTTCAACAAAGGTAAGAGAAAATATCAAGGTGTTTTTGACCTTGATTATATCCATTTACACCATGCAGACGTGAATGCCACACTCTGTCTAGTTGTTTAGGTTCTATCTTGCTCTTCAAAGAAATTTAAGAGCTGGAGATAATATTTGCTTTAGTATAGTAAACACTGTTGTAAAGAAACTCACTGAACTGGGAAATTTCTTTCATTGTGCAGCTTCGAGTAGTTCGGGCTGTTGCTGTTTTAGGGGGCTTGCTCCAGATCTTCCTTTTCATGTCTTTGTGTGGAATTACTGCCTTGGTATTGATCACTTTATCTTTCCATATGTTTAGATTCATCTATACGATAATCTAGATTTATATACGATCGCCTATTGAAGGCTTTTAATTTGTTGATGTTTCTCTTGAGTGTAGTTATGTGGTGCAAAATCGTCAGAGGGAATATTTGTTGGTGCTTTTCTATCGATGTCATCAACAGCTGTGGTAATTTATTCAATTTCATTTGGACAGCTTTTTCTGCAATTCTTCCTTGTTAATCCAAATGGTAGTTTTCTTTTGTTTGTCAGAAGTGAAAGGGAACAAATATAAGAGCAAGATTACAACACCAGCTTACATTTTTCAGAATTTAAATTAACCATTCTATGAGTACAATTATTTTTTGATTCCTAACATGGTGATGCTTTGGAGGGTGATGGCTAACAAACGTCAAATATAATAGATATACAAATGTCTATTATCTATAATGGTGATTTGGAGGGTGATGCCTAACAAACTTTTGTATGATCTATAATGTAATTTCAGGTTTAAAGTTTCCCTTTATTGTTGTTTTTCATTTAATACCTAATACATTTATTCTTTGTGATAAATATTTTACAATTAGATGTTATCTGGCATAGCAGCTCATTGGTATAGAGAAAAGAAACCATTATGAAAAAGAAACACAAGGCTTTTCTCCTAAGTTACCAGGAAACAGATCCAAATCTGGATACGATCTACCATATTTTTGAAAAGCTAGATGGATACATTGGGGAAACACCATGTAGAAAAAATACAATACTATTTTTTTGTTAATTTTAAAAAACATATTCAAAGTTAACAATCAAAACCATTCAGGAATCACAACATTCCAACTGAAATCATTAGATAATTTACAAGTCTGAAGACTGAAATTATGATGCATCATCCATTATACAAAAAGGATAATTGTAAATACAAAATTGAGTGTCTCATCAATTGTTATAGATCTACCCCAAAAATATATGATATTGCAAATAAACCCAGAAACAATAAGAGAGAAATAGATAGAAATGCTTCACTTTATTGATATCAAACCCTTAAAGTAGGGCAACACCATACATTCACTCCTTAAGGAAGGAGAACACTCCACAAGCCATATGCCTGTTCATACAATAATTCCTTGACACCTCTCAATGTGGAGTCTCTAGCCTCTATATAGGCCTCATACATACAATACCATGGGTCATTACCATGGTTCCCTCAATACCATCTATCTAATATCATAGGCCCATTATATTATTATTAACTACTTGTGGTCCCTTACATGATACGGGTTAACCACCTTATTTATTACTATGGCCCATCCCATTATTACATTATTCCTTTGGGTACCTTCCTTTGTACTCCATATTATCCCCCCTAAGTATATAACATTCCACCCCCTTAACATGTTTCATCTCCGAAACATGGGAAGAACATAAATAATAAGATCTACTCAAAAGAGTAGTCCACTGGTACCATGCTCGTACATCTAGCCATCCAAGAGAAAGGTGAACCCTTGATCTCGCTGGTGTCTCGCTCGCTTGAGATGGAAGTTGACTGTGGCAGCTCTTCTATGTTGATGTGTAGTGGGTGGATCTTCGCTTCTCTCTATTTGTCATGCGGGGGTTGTTGTCCTTGTGGCTAATTGGTTGCCATCTTGTTGGTTGTTGTCTTGCGGGGTGATGATATGTTGAAGTTTTAACCCACGGTGTCTTTTTCTTTAATTCACCCCTTACTGGAGCCTGACTGTTATTTGGTTCATGTTGTGGTGCCTGCTGTGGTGTCTTATCTTCCAATATTACTTCAACCACTGAGCCCTCATCTGATGTATCAACACCTGTATCCTTTTCTACTTCAGCCTCTGTTTGTGTTTGATTGTTGATCATCAATGGCTCATCATCTGATATGCCAGTCCCTGGAACATCTTCTGCTTCAGCCCCCATGTACTCTACCTGTTTATTGATGGAAATATCCTATAATGTAACTTTATTCTTTTTATACTAGAGCTTCAGGAATTTCTTCTGCACATTAATATTTATAGTACCCACAGATTCCATCTAAGGATATCCCAAAACAACATCCATGTTATCCATATCTGAAGTATAAAAATCACAATGCAACACATACTTATCCATAGAAAGCTTCAAATATTTATAAACTTGAACATCCTCATTATCAACCTGTGTGTTTTCAATGTGTTTTGCTGGAACTTGCAGTTTTTTTTGCCAAATTAACATTGATAAAATTATGCTTGCTGTTAGGATTTATAGACACAATGATCTTCTCCTTTTGAATCAATCCATGAACCTGCAATAAGAAGATACTAGCAGAAAATAACCCTTTAGGTTTCTTGGTTTCCTTCTTTCCTGTAAAAATAAAATCTTTGTTAGATTTTGTGGTTTCATCTTTTCTAGTATGAGACCTTTTATCCAAAAGTAGTTTTTCTATTTTATCAGCACTAATAACTTCAGAAACTTACTGTCAAGTGATTGCCACCATATATAGGCCTCATTTTTCAAATAAGACCCTATTTTGCCCTTCCAACACCTTGGATGGTCCAACTTATGATATGCTATAAAATTTTCAATAGAAGCCCAATCATATTTTCCTTTAAAAAACTTACTGTTATAAGCCATGAAGAGAGTTTATAAAACAAATCGCTCGCTTGGCGAAAATTTGAAATGGTCACAATTCCGTCAATATTGCTCAGAATCTCTATTATGACCTGTTTTCATAAATGGAACAACCATTCTGCATCTTTCCATGTGGTAGAAATCTCGATGTAGACACTGGAATTTCAGATCTGCGTTGTAACTCTCCTGCCGTCACCAAAAATTCTGAAAAAAGAGTTGATTTTAAATCAGTGATATCTTGGGACTGCGATTCGACTGATTTTTTTTTTGAAATCAGGTATTTTTTCACAAGGAATCTAGATCTGCAATTAGATTTTGTAGATCTTGCACCAGGACGTCCAGATCTGTGTCGCAAACTCGCTGCCCCGAAAAATTGTCTGCAACACCACTGATTTTTAGATCAGCGGTATCTCTTCATCTGGACTCCGATTCGGTCGTTTTTTTTTTTGAAATTGGGTATTTTTTCACAAAAAATCCAGATCTGCAATTAGATTTTGTAGATATTGCACCAGGACGTCCAGTTCTGTGCCGCAAACTCGCTGCCCCGGAAAAATGTCTACAACACCACTGATTTTTAGATCAGCGATATTTTCTTCATTCGGACTCCGATTTAGCTGATTTTTTTTTTTTTTGAAATCGGGTATTTTTTCGCAAAGAATCCAGATCTGCAATTAGATTTGCAGATTTTGTCCCAAAACATACGGCTTTGATCTGCAATCTTGCCGCCCCAGAAATCCTGCAAAAAAAAATAAAATAAAATTCTCCACTTTTGCCCAAGAAAGTGCTTTGATACCACTTGTTATAGATCTAACCCAAAAATATATTGTATTGCAAATAAACCCAGAAACAATAAGAGAGAAATAGATAGAAATGCTTCATTTTATTGATATCAAATCCTTAAAGTAGGGCAACACCATACATTCACTTCTTAAGGAAGGAGAACACTTCACAAGCCATATGCCTGTTCATACAATAATTCCTTGACACCTCTCAATGTGGAGTCTCTAGCCTCTATATAGGCCTCATACATACATACAGGTCATTACCATGGTTCTCTCGAATACCATCTATTTAATACCATGGGCCCATTACATTATTACTAACTACTTGTGGTCCCTTACATGATACGGGTTAACTATCTTATTTATTACTATGGCCCATCCCATTATTACATTATTCCCTTGGGTACCTCCCTTTGTACCCCATATTATCCCCTCTAGGTATATAAAATCAATTGTTAAATGGAGTTAGAGAAGGAAAGGTTTAGTTAAGTTTGGAGGTGCACTAAACTTAGCAGAAGGACCCACAATCCACTATCTGCAGTTTTTTATTATTTCCCAACAGAAGGACCCACAGTCCACAAGTTTTTTGAGTGATTTGTTAGCCCTGGTAGAACTCTTAAGGGGGAGATAAAGCAACTGGTGGGCAGTTTGGTTTGCATCAGTTGTATGTTCTTATCAGCTATAACAACTAACTTACCCAATAGTAGTGCATCATTTCCAGCACAGGAGGTCATGAGGAAAGAGGGCGTTTGACCATCAGATTTTCCTAGCTAAGTGATCTCAATAGGCAGGCCAATTTTCATTTAAAGAAGGCCCGCGCAGAGGACTGTATAGACTAGTTTGGACTCTGTACAATGCGCAGGCTGAGTGGATTGTGCCAGACCAGCTTGGGTGCAGTGAAAATTTCAGGAGTTGCTGAGATTGAAGGGAAGTTTTCCTTGTCCATTGTAATTTTATGATATAGCATTAGCTGAGAAGAAATAAAAAGAACACACATGCATTGGAGGTATTCCCTAGTTGGGGTTTCCTGGGTAAATAATGTGTACATGTGTTTTTGATGCTTGTTTGTCTTTAAATTTGTTTAGCTTCTGCTATGCATGCAAGTTAAGAAACTCAACATAACATTGAATTAAGTTAAAGTTTCAGTTTCAGTTGCTTTACCATAAAAAATTAAATGTTTAGGTTCTAGGTTTATAAACTAACATGGTATTAGAGCTAGCTGATTGAAGACCAGGAAGCATGTTTATTTCCTCAAGAGCAGCATAAAGGTAGAGAAGGGTGCAAATTATTAGAAGGACCTGCGCTAGGGCTTACCAGGAAGCTGGTACTCAGAGATAAACTTAGAAATATTAAAATGACTAAGTGTGAGTTTGTGGTATCATATCTTTACCAGATTCACTTAAGGACAAGTTAGCTGGAGTTGGGAGATAATCTTAGACAAAGACCTTGTCAACTTTGCATTTTTGGGTGTTCCCAAGTCATGGGAAAACTTCACTAATGCAGTGAGTGGTAGAGAGAAGCTTCTAGATTGGGAGCGACTATGGAGTGATTGCATACAAGAGGAGATCTGGAAGTAGGCCAAATCTGGGTCTCATACCAAGATGGAGGAAGAGGAGAACTTTGCCCTAACTTGCAAAGGGGGCAAGGCCAAGGGTATGAAAAGTTTAGGAGGGGGCCAAGTCCAGTTCTAGGGGCAAGAAGAAAAAAATCTCAGCAAAATAAAATGCTTCTCCTGTCATCAATTTGGGCACTACTCCTCTAAGTGTCCAAACAGGAAGAAGGGGTCCAAGAAGGACCAAGTGGTAACATCAATGTTGATTTGGGGTAGCATCAGATGTGCTCTAGCCATGAAATTTGGTGGAGAGGCTAGGGCACATGAGATCTCCAATACCCAGAAAGGGTTTGGGCAGATTCTAAACAGATGAGGAGATATTAAAATAATTAATATTTTTAATGGAGTCCCTAAGTCTAAACTTAGGAAAAATAAAATATTAATGTGTATTAATGTGAATCTGTGTTAGAATGGTCCAAAAGACATGGATCAAGCCAGATCTATTCTTAGCCATTGATTAGGGACTTAATCTCGGCCGTTGAGATGTCAACAGGGAAAGTATAAGAGGAGGCTTGGGGGTCACTTGGAGAATACACGAGAGTGATTAGTCATTCTATTCTCTAGAGCGGAGTTTGCTAAGAGAGATAGAATTAGTGATCGGGAGAGCAACTGAGGGGCATTGAGTACAGAGAAACAGAGAAGGTAGAGATTCTGCCGAGAGAGCAACGCAACAGCCAAGGAGAGTGACGCAGAGTCAGCGCGGGCTCACGCAGGGCCACACAGAGGCAGCCAAGTGCTGCGTGGAGCACTAGAGAGGCCAGCATGTCTGACGCAGAGGCCCAAGAAGCTGACACAGGGCCTCGGTGGCTGACACATTCCAAGAAAGGCTGACGCAGTGCCAACGTGAGACAGAGAGGGGTTGGCGCAGTCTAGATTGCGCAGACGTTGGGGTTGCAGAGCAGTTATGTGCTGAGGAGCTACCGGAAGGATTTTCCAGGGTTTGAGCCAGGATATTTCTCTCAAATTGTGAGGTATAGCTGCTAAGGGAATTCTCTATTGGGTAGGCCAGTTTTGGCACCCATATTGTACTTTGATATTGCTTAATAAGAAAACCCTCAGATAGCTGCACCGGTTTTCATGCATTGGGTTTTTCCGGGGACATTGGTCTAAAAATAATGGTGTCATGTGGTGTGTTTGTTTTTGTTTCTTTTAGTTGCTGATTTGTAATATGTTGAGCATGCACTGGTGTTCATTTTCAGCGTTTACTTTGTAAATAACTTGTTAAAGAAAAATAACAAGTAGGTAGGAATATATCAGAAAAAGTGCATGAAGGGTTTCTAAACTAAGTAAATTTGGAAACTTCAACAATCAATAGAGGTGGAGGAGTTCACTTTTCACTTTGACAGGGAGTTCTCGCTCATAGCTTGCATGGCAAGCTCATTGACTAATGATGTGTGATATGTTGTCCATGGAGCTCCTTGTCACATGATCAAGAATAAGGAGTATCCATTCACTTGGTGTACAATTATGAATACCTCCCTAGTTAAGAGGGAGTGTTGGATAATGTAACTAGTTTCCATTTTCATAATTTGTACTATTATGTATTTTATTTAAAAGAAAAAAAAAGAACTATAATTTTTTTATTATTTTTCTATACAAGCATGTTCTTCATGCTTCTAGGTTTTTTGAGTCAAAAGAGTCAAAGTCCTATTTGGACCTGTTGTAAAGAAAAATGAAAAATAATTTTTAAATATGTATTTTTGGGTCAGAAACCCCTCTAGGTTCCAAGTCGGCCTACATGTCAAGTTGGCCTTGCCCAAATGGATGTGTCTAGACTCTATTCTCACCCCTCTGAACTATATAAATAGAAGGAAGATGGAGATTACTTGGACACATATACTTGACGGATTGTGGTGTGAAATATCGTAGGGAGGGCAGAGAAGAAGTGGAGGGCCGAAGTCTGAAATAAAGGATTTGTGGAAGATCTTCCTTGGTACATTTCTTGTCGCTGGTCTCTTGTTGATGGATCTGCTGGGAAGAAGGAAGGCTTGACTTGGCATCTAGAGGTGGAAGTTTTCTGTGGTTATGGGTCTTGGATATCTCATTTGATCTGATATTATAAGAGGAGAATTTGCTGGGTTTTCCCCTTGGAGAGGTTTTGCCCTGGCTTGGAACCTATGTCTTGTGTTCTTTTGTTTCTGTGATCTTCATGTTTATGTTATGGTAATTGTTTGATGAAAGATTCTGAACAAAGATTAATAAATAAAAAAATTAAATTCAGAAGCAAATACTATGAAAAGGAAAATCTGAATTAAACTACAAGCCTCCCGATTTTCCAACACATGAAGGGGCACTTGCCTATGTATATAAGCAGGTCCTCATTTGTAATCTCATATATCTTATATTTCTTCTACAATCAACATTCTTATATATAAATATATTACTCTTCCTATGATGGACATTTTTATATTCTAGATATTCTGAATATTTCCGCTATGTATATGAACCTTGTTCGTTACATTAGTATCAGAGCCGTGTTCTCCTGTCCCGGGCATTGGCTAAGCTTTTACTGCATACCCAATAATATGAAAGTACAAGCTTGAAAACATTCACAAATTGAATATTGGATGCCCTTACCACTATAGAAGATGATATGGGAGTGATATACCTTAGTATTGGGGTTGTAAATTGATGAGATGCTTGCTGTTCAAACCTGCAGTTTCTGAATATTATGTGCACTGAGACAACAAGCTTATGGCCACTTGGTAGGAGGCCTGGAAGGAACTTGAGTTAGACCTGAAATACAAAGGAGTTGATTGAATGTGTTAGTACAATGAAAATCCTTTCCAATGAGCAGAAGGACAGCCAAATCCAATGAATAGTTTGAGAAATATCCAATTTGCAATAAAACTACTTACAAAAAGACCCCCAACTTAGAGGGATGAAAATTGAAACTATTCAAATGATAAATCAGACCTGCAAAATGATTTCGACAGCTGATAGAGGGTTTTAAAATAATAAATATTCATTAAGCAAACCTTTAAAGTTTAAATCAGTCAGAAAATGATAAACAAAATACAGCACCAATTCATGTATCCCAAGGCAAAGGTTTGCCTCCCAAACTTCAGATTTGTTGTAATAATTTTCTAGATCTGGTATTTGACCCTGAAACACTTGGAAATGATGTCAGAACAACAAATTACAGGCAAATAAGGGGGGCTGTACAACCACAGGGCATTTTACGGGGTCCTAAAAACTTCACTATCGAAATTTATATTTGGAGAGGTTTTTTATACTTTCTTTGTGATTAAGGTTTTTTCATACTTAAAATCTAGATCTGAAAAAATGTTTCTATAGTTTTTCTTTAAAAGTTAAGTTTTGTATTTTTATGTATTCTTATTTTTATAATTTCTATATTTTTGTTGTTCCTCCCCATCTCTCCGGAAAACTGTGGGCATCCCCCAGCCATACTAGAATCTTATTCCCTTGCGCCCCCCACCCCACCCAACCATCTTGAACCTGATGTAATATAGTCATATAATGACACTTTGTTGTTGACATTTACTTGGTGTGTGGTATGATCACTGGGTATACAGTCTGCCTTCATTAAATATTGGTAATTTGGATGCTCTTAGGCCAGTTTAGCAGTTGGATTGAAATTTTGTGCTCAGGATTAGATAAGTTCTTTGTTGTATGCTTTCTTTCAAGTCATGTGATGTTATTCGAAGTCCTATTACTTTGTATACTTTCCTTTAATTTTTCTTGATTGTCTTTTCAGGTCTTGAAGTTTTTGATGGAACAAAACAGTGTTAATTCCTCTTTTGGCCAAGTCACAATTGGAACTCTAATTCTTCAGGTATTGTGTCATGGGTTTCATTTGTATGCATAACTTCACTTTCTAGCCAATTGTTTGCAATTGCCAGCTGGGTTGAATCTAGAATGCTTATTCCATTTGAAAATCTTCTGGGTCTTTTGTGGAAAATATATTCCTGATTGAACTCCATAAGTAGAAAATGCATATATGCTTCGTCGCAGCATGCTTGTCTTATGTTATGTCACTTCCATTATTCAGGATTGTGCAGTTGGATTGTTATTTGCCCTGCTCCCTATTTTGGGGGGAAATGGAATTTTGCAAGGGATAATGTCCATGATGAAATCGTAAGTGGACTCAATCCCAATTGCATTATAGTGCATTCTTAATTATTCCTTTGCACATTATTCATTTCAATGCTGTCATATTATCTTAACTAGTTATGTCTATTGTAGTTACTTTCTTCAATAGGAGAAAATGCTTGTTTCGACCTAGTTCTGTCTTTTCTCAGGCAAAACTGTTAGATATTTGATATTTTAAATGATGACATTTGTATCTCAGATGCATTTAAAGTGTTTCACTATTCAATAAAAGGTCAAGTAAGTAGTAGTAACAACCAAACTGCAGTGTCAGATGTTTTAACACTCATTTAGCTCTAAATCTCTGCACAGCCTTCTGCAGTGAGATAGATGGAAGAGGAAAATTTTTAGTCCATTTAATATTAGCTAATGAACAGAGCTCCCTCTTTGTTTGCCCTAAAATATTAAATGGCAGAAATGTGGTTTTGGTTGAAATAAAATCTTATATCTTTCTAACACAGATAGTTATTTTTGTTAATTGGGAGGCTTCCTAGTTATTTCTGTGGGTTTTCCTATCGAATAATATAGCAGATATTTGTTGGATTAATCAGTGTTATCTGTGGATGTTGCCGCAGCCCATTGATATTTACATCATGTAATTGTAATTATGGAAAAGATAATGTTTTATTTAATTTATTCTATACTAGGCTTATGGTTATGGCCGACCTAGTCAAACTTGATATATATGCTCAGTATCCTCTTAAAGTGTGTGCCCTTAATATGTGCACTGTTACCCACCCAAGTGAGTAACCCATGGGAGAATTTTTTTTCTCCCTTTTGGTTAGCCAGCCAGCCAGCAGCCCTATGATGATCCATATATAGCTTTGCTTCAGAGCTCTCCACCTATTGCTTTTGTCGAGTGCTCTTTCCCATCTCACATACTTCTTCAAAGAAAGTGGTCATCTATCAAAAGATACATTAACCATTTTACTAATCATGTCTTTCATTTAATTTTAAATGCATTCTAGTATGGATCACAGGTTAAGCTGTATGATTGACCACTCTTGATTGTACCCTTGTTCCTACACTTCACTTGGGATGTTATCCTTTGACTTTAGTCCTGTGTGACCTCTGCTATGGTCTTTTCTTTCGATTGTCTAGGATGTCGATTTTCTAGTTCACTTGCTAGAATAGGGTTTTTCTTCATCTGATAACTACTCAATGATCAATTAAACATTAATTTCACATAGCATTAAAATTCAATATCATGTAGGCAGTTATACAGAAGAAAAACATCAACTAATAAACATGAAAGAACAGTAAAGTAACCATAAAACAATGAGACAAGAGACACAGAAATTAAGCACACAGCCAGGGCAAAACCCACAAGGGGAAAACCTAGAAAAGTTCTTCCTTATGAGAGAGCGAGAGAGTTTCCAGATTCATATACACATCATAAATAAACATAGCAGAATAATAACCAAACCAGTGAGCAAAATCATGATGAAGTGTCCTGTCAAAAATCATGTTCTGGAAATTTCGACCCACCTAGTATTTTGACTTCCTCCTAAAATTCTGGCTGTTCTCCTGAAATTTCGGCCCTTCTGTAATATCGCTGGATCAGAGATGTATATGACCAAATTGTGTGTCAAAATGACGAGAAATGATCTCCTTTATATAGCCTTCAAGTGTGGTTGCATGGGTGCCTCTTAGGGACCCAACCGACCTGTTAATTTTGGAGGCAAATTTAAAAATTCAATTTTCCTTCCTTTTCAAGATGAAAATACCAACCATGGCTACCATGTTTTCCAACATAGGAGAGGCAATCCATGCCCAAGGTAATCAATGCTTGTCATTTTCCATCTATCCTTGTTATTCATTTCCATTCTTTGGGATGGTTGTCATTTGTTATTTGTATTAGCATCCTATATCCACATCTCTGAGTCATGGTCTGGAAACTTTGCCCTAAGTGGTTGATGCAATTGAAAGAAAGATAAAAACATATATGGTGACAACTAAAAGAATATGAAATGCAAATGATGTCTGGGACTAATAACAATCGAATGGGCAAAAGCCTAGCTTGAGCTCTACCCTCCTCATTAGCCATCACCCAATTCCTAAGCATCTCATGCTCTCTCTAAATGAAGGTAACTTATAATGTCCCGACCTTGATGAACAATAAACCTCTACATCTTTAAGGGGTATTGGAAAAGCATAAAGGCAAACTGGTCACCCAAGCTTTGCAAGAAAGAAAAGAAAATCATTGAAGTAAAAGGCATACCTAACAAGTGAAAAAAGTAGGCTGAGGAATGGGGAACTTAGGCCTCCACAATTGCTCCTTCTTATCATCATTGTACTCAAGATGTTGGACCTCTTTTAGCTAGCACCTTGATTGTCACGTCTTTCTTGAAGCCTTTCCCACTCCATGGCCACCTTTATCACATATACCTATGGATTGATGGGTTTGCCTAGGACCCGTCTTTTCCCTTGGGGGTTGGAGACTTTATAGGGATAATGACATAATTATGAAATTTCCTTAATTGTAGCAATTGGAATTTAATCTGCTATCTACTGGAGATTATTTGCCTTCAAAAAATTGATTAGGGCAAATAATGATCAAATCACTATTGCAATTTTCCCAAATAATAACTAGAATTGAGAAATATTACACACACACAAAATATAAGGCACCAATATTTTTGGACAAATTGTCCCTAGAAAAACCCCAATGTGGGGAAAACCAATTCTGCAGCTGAGGGTTTATATTATTTAAAAATCTTCAACAAATTGAGAATTACAACCACTGCTTCCCTCACTGGCAAAGCTTTGACAAATATTTTTCTACACTTCCACAAACAAAATCGATCTGGAAATCAAAGTTTCCTTTTGCAAAAACAAATCAGCCTCCTTAGTGCAATTCGAATTCCTTGCCTGCTTTACGCACTAGCTAAATTGGAAATGTGTATGGCCTTATCTGGAACTTGCACTGCCTCCTGAAATCAATTCCTGTGATGAACTTTGCCTCCTGCAAATCTATTGAGCAACTCACATCTCGTTCGACCACTATCTCTAGCAACTGGAAATCGAACTGCTACACAACTATGCGCATTGGCTAATTCACACTACCTGGTATGGCCTTACTGCAGAATAGTTTTGCTACCCTTCTTGTCCTTGAATGGTGGAATCTCTTTGGAGAATTTATCCAGAAATTCTCTTCTCAATCTCTTTGTTGAAACCTCGCTGTTGGTGTCTCCCTCTATGCCCTTGCCATCACTAAAAATCACTATCTCTGAATGATCTCCAAAGCCCCATCAACTTCCCTTATAATCTCTCGTTGAGCAACCGATGACCATGATCTAATCTCAATCGACGACGAAGATCAGCTTGACCCCAACAAGTGATTTTTTTGGAAGTCTCTAGAGAAAATTTGATTTACCTCAATTAATCTAACTTAATTAACCAAGTTTTCTAAGTTAGACTTAGGAAAATATTTAATAATTGGCTGTTTAATCTAATTAAGGCATTTTCCTTAGAAACCTTTTTTGGGTTAGAGAGATAATTATCATCCTGTGTTCCTTGGCCTCTTAGACACCAATAGAGACTAGAACACTTCTCCGAGCTACAAACACTAACACTCCCTCTTAGTGAGGAAGTTGTTCTCTACTACTCCTGACTTATCCCTAAAGTAGAGAAACTTTGCCTTACCCAAGGCCTTTGTGAGAATATCTGCAACTTGCTGGTCTGTGGGAACATACTATAGCCGAATTGATTCATGCGGTATACAATCTTTGATGGAGTGGTATTTGATGTTGATATGCTTTGACCTATCATGAAACAATGGATTCTCAGAGAGCTTGATGCAACTATTATTATCACAATAGATACTAGTCGAATCCAACCACTTATCAAACAGTCTCACTAATAGCTTCTGAATCCAAATAGCTTCGCATGTGGCCATGCTCGTTGCCATGTATACTGCCTCTACAAAACTCAGTGCCATGGACTTTTGCTTCTTGTTGCACCAAGAGACAATCCCTGATCCAATACTGAAGCAACACCCTAAAGTAATTTTCTGATCCATTGAACTGCCTCCCTAGTCTGCATTTGTATTATTGATTTGGGGTAGCATCAGATGTGCTCTAGCCATGAAAATTGGTGGAAAGGCTAAAGCACATGAGATCTCCAAGATCCAGAAATGGTTTGGGGGAATACTACCCGGTGAAGGAGATATTAAAATAATTAATATTTTTAATGGGTTCCTAAGTCTAAACTTAGGAAAATAAAAATATTAATGGGAATTAATATAAAACTGGGTTAGAAGGTTCTAAATGACATGGATCAAGCCAAATCTAATCTTAGCCGTTGATTAGAAATGTAATCTCGGCCGTTGAAGACTCAACAGGAAAAGTATAAGAGGAGGCTTGAGGGTCAGTTGGAGATACGCCAGAGTGATTAGTTAGTTCGATTTTCTAGAGCGGGGTTTGCTAAGAGAAATCGAACCAGTGATAAGTTGCAGCAAGGGGCAGTGAGTGCATAGCAGAGAGAGGCAGAGATAATGCCCTAAGACTAGGGCAGAGGTAGAGAGGCAGACACAGAGCCAAAGGAAGCCACACAGAGGCCAAAGTGACTGCGCAGAGGGCCAGAGGCCCTGCGTGAGTGAGGCAGTGGGCCAGAAAGGCTGTACAGTGCACCAGGGAGTTGACGCAAAGGGTTTCCGGTTGACGCAGAGGCCAGGAGGGCTAACGCAGTGCCTTAGAGAGACGCTGGAGAGGGATTCGTGGAGCAGAGTTTCAAAATATCTGCTTTTGAAGAGAGGTATTACTGCAAGATAGATTTCTCTGTCAGGTGAGGTAGTTTGGCACCCAGTTTTACTCAAGAAAAGCTGCTTAATAATAAAACCCTTAGAACTGCTGCACTGATTTTCCCAAGTTGGGGTTTTCCGGGGATGATTGTCCAAAAATAATGGTGTCCCTTGTGTGTTTGTCTATTTCTTTCAGTTGATGATTTGTAGATGGTTGAGATTGCATTGTGTTTATTTCAGTATTTATATGATTAAATAACTTGTTCAGTAATTAAACAAGTAGGCGAAATAAACTAGATAATGCAGTAAAATTTCTAACGAGTTAGACTTAGAAATTTCTAGTTTCATGCAGAGCATATATATTCAATTCCGTTGTGCCCTTGTGCATCACAAGGTCGAAACCAATGTCTTACAATCGATTCTTAAGAAGCGGTTTAGAGGCCCTAGATGCCGAGCCTGGTAGAGCCGAAGTGTTAAGCGAGAGTGTTGTGGCGCTGCCTTGTGGCAAATCGGTTGGTTGATTAACCTAAGCATTGGCTTCCGCAGGTTTGTGCCACTCTTTGGTAGCAACGACGTCAATAGTCAGTCATCGTGATTTGTTGAAGGAAGGCTGAGCAAGCCTCATTCTGGGTTGTCTCAAACGAGAAATTGCTGCTCGGAGTAAAGAAAGTTGACTAGCTTGATCGTTGTTGTTCATCACTATTAGATTGCATGAGTGCAGAAGGGAATGTTTGCTCGTTTGTTTAGTGGAGTAACCCAGGAAAGAGATGCATTTAAACGCTGGATGAATTAGTAGTAGGAGTCTGGTCAAATGAATTTTCTATGGGGCGATTAGAATTGAAGGTTTGGATAGCATGTCTACTAGCCGTAGCAACAACTCTCCTGTTCTTTGCTTTTCTATGTGCATGAACTAAATTCCTGAAACTCGACTCGTCTCAATCGTTCATTCGGAGGCCAATCTCGGTGAATGAACAGAAACCCATTGCTGGTAGATCTGTTGTCAACTGTTCCACGGTCACGTGAATGTCTCCGACTCCATCGTTCTCGATTAGAAGGCAGATTAACAACCAATACACCAAAAGGTGCATTAACGGAGCTTGATGAGCATGGCCCAACGCCACGGGATGCAACTTCCATCGGTTCTTTCCCATCTGATGAGGCTGATGCATTAACGGAGCTTGATGAGCATGGCCCAACGCCACCAGATGCAACGTCCATTGGTTCTTTCCCATCTGATGAGGCCCTGAGGGTTCCACCGGTTCTATTTTGTGAGATTGACTTCTGTTGTATAAATTAAATGAGTCCTCAAAGCTACTATTACTCTGACTCCAAGTGGATCTGCATGAGCTCTCAGTGCTACTATTACTCTGACTAAGATAATGCTTATTTTTATTGAATAAGAATATGAATTTGATGACTATAATAACCGTTGTGATGGTTTGCTATACATAGCATTGACTAGTCATGAGTTGAAAGGGTACGTGCCCTTTTTTAATCAGTTTTTAATTAATTAATTTATTATTATATGTTTAAAGCAAAGAGACATCTGAGGGGCTGCTACCTGTGGAGAATTCTAGTCATCATCTCTAGGACCACTGTTTGCGATGTGGATCATGTAAGAATGATCTCCTCTACTTCCCCTAGGTGAGAGGGAGGTGCAGGCCTCTATTAGCAGCCCTTTGTAGCAGGGCAGTGCAGCTTTACACTATACATATTTTTGGTAGTTGCTCTATGTTATGCTAGTTTCCAGTAAGTCTCATCAAATGATTATTTTTCAGATTTTCATCCTTCATTATTTCATTAGTTTTCAGGTTTTCTCATTCAAGACTGAATTTTTAGAAGATATATTATTGCTATTAGGTGAATACATTATTTCTGTCATATTTGTTTTGTCTACAAATGCTTTATGCATGGATATGATTTTTGCAGGTTGGTTGTTCTGTGCTCATTTTTGACTGTAGCAGCAATATTATCCCGGTCTTTTGTACCACGCTTTTTGAAGCTTATGATAAGCCTTTCCTCACAAGTAAATTGTTTAATATAAACCCAATTTTTTTCAAAATTGTTTTTTCATTTTTTTCAGATTTCTTCTTTTATAAGTTGATTGGTTAACTATTTCCATTGGAACAAGCATATTTTGCATAGGACCCTGTTAGAAAATTATCTGGACTTCTAACCTGTGCAGTGAATCTAGCACTGGAAATAAGGACATTTAAGAGATAGTATTATAAGACTGACCTGTTTATGTTTGCAAATGCAGACAAATGAACTTTACCAGCTGGCTTCAGTTGCATTCTGCTTACTAGTTGCTTGGGTCAGTGCAAGTTTTCTTATTCCTATCAAAATTTTCTTTCTCATGTAAATGCTACAAGGGTTTTCTTTTCAAGCTTACTCTTCTCATGAAATATCAGTTGCATTTTAGTATTGATGCTGGTATGCTGAAAGACATGTATTTCATTAGCTATGCGGTTTTTTGAAGATGGCATAATCTTTTTAAGCAATGTTGCATGGGAACCTAGTCCCAACCCCTAGGGGATGTGTCACCTGATTTCCTCATCTCTTGGGATTGTCAACCTGTTGCTGCTATACAATCATGAAGTCCTAGTAAACCTTTGTGTATTGTATTATGGGATATGGTTTTATCCGAACTGTGGTTCTAGATTCCTACTTTGCTGCCTCCTTGTCTTATCTTTTGATGAGATGTCAGTGTGAGTGCTTGAGGTGGTTTCGCTTATGTATTATATATTTGTATGATTGAAATGAATAAGTGTGAGAAGAATATCATTCGAGTCCTTTTATGCGAGTTTTTATATTTGTTGTCCCATCTTGTTTTATATTTCTTAAAATGTTATACTTAACACCTTTAGTTTCAAGGGCCTGGTAACACCATGGTGGTTTTCCATAAAAGATGAAGTGGTGTGACTCTGTCATGGTAGTGTTCCATGGGAGATGAGATATGTTGATACAATGCAATTTTTTATTGGTTAATGATGAGAAAGTGTTGTATCTTAGGGAAATTTTTTCCATAGGATGCTTAAACAATCAGACTTTTAATAACAAGCTTTTACTCTATTCAGAAAATGACACCAATCTTTCCAGTGCAACGTAGTTTTCAACAGATGGTACTATCGTCAACAACACCATAAACCACTCAGTGCAGTGCATCAAATTCAATCATTAACCGAAATCAACCGTTCAGCATAACTCCTATACTTCCAGTACATTGTCAAAGTTCTGTGACAGTGTTTGCTTGTTAAATTATTACATTCTTTTAAATCTATCTAACTATACTATGCTGCGCAGAGGCTAGAAAAGATTACCCAACTAGCCTCTGGGTGAAACCCTTATTCTGCTATAGTGGTTGCCGGAAGCCAACAATACTCCAAGAAAGGACGCCGAGTAACTTATAGAGATATTGAGGTGCCTAAGATAACTGTTTGAGCTCTGCTCCCTTTCTTAATCTGCTCGGACCTCATCCAAAGTCTGCCTCAGGTTGACTGTGATTGCTTCTGAATCTCAGGTCTTTGTCCAGCCTAGGGTGAATTCGGCCCTCTTTGGAAAAATCCACAGAACTAGGGTGGCTGCCAATGGATCGATCCAGGATAACGGTCTCACAAAAATATAAACGGTGATCTTCAATCCTCAGACTAGGCTGCGGCCTTCTTTAAGTGATTCTTCCTCAGGAATATATAGACTGTCTAGGAGTTTGTCCTTGAATTTGCCTCAGATCCCTCGCATTGCTTCAAGAAAAACTCAGATAGCCTGGGCTCCACTTTGTTGAAATTCTGATGTTCTATGCTGTGATAATCACTTGTTACAAAATTTATTTATGCTGCAATATTAGATAAGCAATTGTAGATAGAACATGAATCAAATGCACATGATCCAGGTGGATGTTGGTGGCCACCCACCTAGCCCATTTGGACCCCCACAACTGTCTCTTTCAGTTTTTTCAGTT
>APFE030635108.1:134359-156664 GCA_000404065.3 Pinus taeda
CAGCGTGTATATGCCCTTTCACTAGAGAGAACACACGTATAGTTCTGAAAATAATTACTTATACCTTTGCTGCAATTTTCAACTTCAGATATACCCAGAACATAAGATATAAAGGATAAGGAATGTGTTAGTATTCAGATCTATTCATGATCATACCATATAATGATAATGCATTTTAGTCTTCATGATCCTGGTCCATCAACCTTTATCAACCACGTAGGTGCCTCCTTGGTTCAAATCGAACAAAGCATCACAAACCCATAAATAGCATACTCGGTCTCACACTTCATCAGATATTCATTACTTGCACACTTGCACCTCTTGGCCTAATGATCTTCTCCTTATATAGGTTTAGGCCTCTCCCAATACCATGGTCCAAAACCACGTAGAACAAATACCTTGGACCCAATACTTGGCGTCAATACTTTAGAGGAAATACCATGTACCAATACCAAAATACCATGGATCAAATACCACGGACCAAAACTTAGATTCCCAACATGTACACGCCTTTCCTTCTGTAAATGTTTGTGTGTACGTATATGCGACTTGGTATATGGTGAACCCGTGTGTATATACTTCTTTGTCACATCACACCTGCGTATACCTCTCTGATCATTATTTCTTTGCTATTTACTAGTTGTACTATGATCTATCATCTCAGTGAGTTGCCATCAAGGACAACAACTGTATCACACGTGTATCATAATGTTAATAGATTTGAGTAATTGTTGGGTTAAGAGTAATATTTGATGCACACAAGTAGCTAATTAGCTTGTTCAAGGTTCACAAATGCCAGTCATAGACCTTCACGAAGGTTTAGAGGCCGATTCAAGGAAGTTTTATCAATAATCCTTTAAGGCTTATCAATCTCTGTGAATGAATATTTAGGGCATAAAATGACATCACCTTGATCTCTGGGTGCAGAAACTTGGTTCCAACATCCCCCCATATTGCTTCGGGTGAGACTTTAGTCCACACTCCACATATTGATGTTGAAAGGGCCAGTAGTGTAGGGATTTGTTTAGCGCAATGAAATTTGAACCTAGGTTAGGACCTACTAAGCCAACAATGATGTATCAGTAGCAGAAGTAGGAAGAATATCTTGCATTGGTTGAGTTCGCTTACAATAATGGCTATCATGAATCTTTGAGGATGAGTCTATTTGAGGCAATCTATGGGAGGAGTTGTAATACTTCTATTAGTTGGAGTGATCCAGTTAACAGGGTGTTGATTCGCTAGGACATGTGGGTGAAAATGGAATAGGAAATGTAGGTAATCAAGAAGAGTCTAAAAGTAACATGGGATAGATAGAAGAACTATGCATATTGGAACATGTCGTTTAAGGAGTTTTGAGTTGGGGAGCATTTTTACTTGTGCATCAAGCTAAAAAATAGCTCCTTGTGGATTGGATCATGTGCCAAGATGGAACCATGGTTTGTGGACATTTCAGGATTCTTGAGAGGATTGGGCCAGTAGCCTATCGACTTGCACTACCTTCGACAGCGAAAATCCATGATGTTTTGCATGTGTCATTTCATAAGAAGTATGTTCAAGGTGTTGATCATGTGATTGAATAGTTTGTATTGTATGTGGAGCGAGAGGGAGAATTCTAGCCAAACCCTCAGTGATTTTTGTAGAGAAAGATATGCATATTGTGGAATCGAGTGATCGAGCAAGTTAAAGTCTAGTGGAAGCACTTTGGGCCTGATGAAGCTACATGGGAGATTGCAGATTAGATGCAAGCTATGTATCCTTCTCTATTCGATGAGTGAGCAAATTTTTTGGTATATCTTTTGGTAAATGTGTTGGTGTGATGTGCATATGCATATGGATGTAAATATTGGCATGAGTTCTATTATAAAGCTCCAATAAGCAGTATGGGTGTCATGTAATTACGGTGTTATATTTGCCATGTTTTCATGTTGGTTTTCTTCTCAATGGGTTGATCATTGTAAATACTACAACGAGCTAAGTTATAAATCTCCATGGTTAGTATGTTTTTCTTTCAACATTTTTGTTTTTGTAGGTGTTGTTGAACACCGAGGATGGTGTTCCCTTATGGGGAGGGTTTTGTAATAGCACTGGTCAAAAATCCATGTAAAAATTAATAAAGGTAAAATAAGACCTTGGTCATGGGACACATTTCAAGCTGAATTTTGGGAAAAAACACACTGATGGGGATCACTTGTCATTAATTAATGGCTAAGGAAATTGGCAAAGGCAATGGAAAAGGTTTTGGAAAGCCATGAGGCATTTATTGCCATTTTATTTATCAAAATAATTGAAATTATAAGAAAAGGGAGTTGAAATTTCACATGTTGCATGTGAGGAAAAAAATAAAGGAAAATAATGGAAAATGAAGAAAATAGAGGCCTCATTGATAAAAAGGCTTAAGCGGATTAGTTGGTACCTTTTTCTAGTTCATTTTTAGATCTCTCTCTCTCTATTCTCTCTCTCTCATACTCTTCGACACTAATATTTTTCGTGGAGAACACTTGGAGGAGTGTGGTATATTAGGAGTTTTGAGAAAGAACTCAAAGGAAGAGGAGGAAGGTGTAAGAGAACATTGGGATGAACAACTACAACAAGTTTTTCTTACAGGTACTGTGTTGCATGTATATGTTTCTCACTAGTTTTTCAATGCATGACATATGCATGTGGTTTCGTGGTTATGATCTGTCATTGGCATGGGCGATTGCTTGGATTGACAGTGGATTTTCCTAGCCCTGCCATTTCCTGGATAACCATGGTGTTGTGGGTTCCTTTCTTTTGATTTTTGTTTAGTTCTCATGTTCCTTTGGTTGTCTTTGAGTTACTAGTTCCTGGAAGCCTTGGTTGGACAAAATCTCTGGAAGCCCTATAAGAGCTTGGGTTAGTTACTAGCTTTGGAAGACTTTGTTGGAAAAAATCTCTTGCAGCCCTTGGTGGATTGAGTTACTATTCCTGGAAGCCCTGGTTAGACAAATTATTTGGAGGTCCGACATCAGTTGTGGGTTGAGCTACTAGTCCAAGAAGTCCTCATTGGAACAAATTCTTTGGAGACATGGACAACTTGGGTAGAGACCAATCTGGTGATGGTTAGTGATGTATGGCCATGAGGTGGAATCAATAGTTGAGGGATGAGGTGATTTGACCTCTGGAAGCCCTGGATGGTTTTGATTGATTGTTTTTATGAGATCTCACATTCATGCTTGGAATATGGCACGAGGGTGACTCATCGAAAGAAATATTTGGTTCATCCTATTCTACAGTTGGGCAGTTTGTGGTAGTCCCACACCTGGTCAGTTTATGCAATCATAAATAAGAGATATCTTTCTCCTTAGTATTTTATGTGTAAAAATAATTGTTTATATGTGGCTTATATGGATGTTATATCCTTGATATTTATGTTGGTTATATGATGGTTATGAATGATTTTTATGACTGTGAAAATGTATGGCTATCATTGTGTTTTGGTTAATCGGTATAGATAAAATTAATGAATGGCTTAATAGATGCTAATGTAGTTATTGTAATGAGGCATCAATGCTTCTTATTCATCCTTAGATAAGTATGACACTTATATGCTCAAATCTATTGTTTAAAACTGTAGCATGCATATTTGTGACATGTTTGACGAAATGCCTGTCATGGCTAGTAGAGGTCTAGTCAAGTCCTTGCATAAGTAATTGTAGTTGTATCATTGTTCCAACATTATCTTTCATTTCTGGAAGTTCCATCGAGTTCTTGGCAGTGACTTGAGCCCTAGCCCTGAAAAAGTGTCACATAATTTGGATTCATAGGCATATAACTACCTGGGAAAGTCCTTAATCACAAGCATGCCCATTTTGTGGGAGAGACTATAGGGTTCTATTCACACTCATGACCATGTTATGGGAGTGACTGAGGGTCTAATGAAGTAAAAGGTTAGTTTGTCTAAGGGGCTAGTCACCTGGAAGGTTTGGATGACTCTTGGTGGTCCTAGTGTATGTACGGAAGGTCTGTGTAGTGTGTTCCATCAGTTCCACTTCATTACCTGACACATGGGGAGTTGAATCATATTATATTAACTCTTTGTCACATGTTTACCTAGGTTGGTTGGTTACGTGGGTGGATATGGGAGCAAGGTGTGGCAAGTGACAAGGAATATTTGCCATATGAGTGCAAGAAAGCAAAGCCACCTACTTTTGATGGATATTTGAAGAAACCATAGGATGCATACATTAGGGTAATTTTGGTGTCTAAAATAGGTCTCCTAAGGAAATTATAAAATAATAGTGGGAATAATAAATAAAGATTAGATAACATCATCAAATTTTAGAGGGAGAAAAGAAAATACTATTTTTCAACTCGTATTTTCAATATATCTCCCTATTGGGCTTACTCAAATTTTTGGTAGAAACACTCATTGGATGCAAAATTTTATTCCTCATCCAAGGAGTACCCATGTTGGATACTTTTGATGAACCCTACTACATGAAAAATGAAAAATACATGAAAAACATGATTACAATCACGTTTTTTCATGTATTTCTCATTTTTCTTGAAGGATGGTCCATTGAAAGTACATGGTTAATCCTTGGATGAGGAATCAAATTTTGCATCCAATGAGTACTCATGCTTGAAATTTGAGTAAAAGCTTAGGGAGATAAGTTGAAAATATGAGTTGAAAAGGTAGTTTTATTATTTTACTATTTTTTAAATTATTTAGTTTTTTTACTCCATAAATGGTGAATCATTCCCCATGGTTGACATGATCATCTTGAATCCTATTGGTTCTTATACAGTTTATTTTGGTTATACATTTTTCTTAGGAGGTCCATTTTAGACCTCAAAACTCCCCTAATGAGCATGCCTACTTGGGATGAACAAATTCTTTGAGATGCATGATTACACAAAGAATATGAATGCCATAATAGGTATATTTAGCCTCAAAGGGAAAGAAGACATCTGGTGGGAAGATGTGCAGTAGGTCAGATACATCAGAACATAATATTTGAATTGGCATGAATTCAAGATACTTTTTCAAGAACAAATACTTGTCAGAATGGTACTATGACCTCAAGGCCAAGGAGTTTTATGAGAAAAATATGGGATCAATGAGATATGAGGAGTATACGACCAAGTTTCTAGAATTATTGAGGCATATACTAGATCTTAAAGATGAAAAGGCCAAATTTAGATATTTTTCAGTGGATTTCCATTAGCATTTGGACATCGCACTGAGTATGATGAGCCTAAGTTGCTTGAGGAAGTTATTTTGAAATTGAAGCATTGTTGTGAGTAGTCAAAGCAAAAGTAAAATTCTCAGCAAGGTTGGAAAGGGAAAGACAAAGATAAAGGTAAATGGTAGCTAAAAATAACAAGGCCTCAAGATGCAGATGAGAAATAATATGTTGCACCTTACAAGAAGTTTAAAGGGTCACAACATGGAGTGCAACATAATAAAGATGATGGTACAGGAAGGTTGTAGTGTTAGACATGTGGTAAGGGTCATGTTAAGATGGATTCTCTGCAAAATCAATGTGGTAGTCCTCACATTTATAGTGCATAGGAAGCAGAGACATTTGGGGATTTTGGGAAGAGAACTCCACATAACTATGAGGCATTGGGTAAAAAGCAGGAAAACCACGAGGAAACTGTTATCGAGATGGATGGTAAGATTTGTGATCAAGTTGTTTCCATTTTGATTGACCTGAGATCTAATTATAGTTATGTTAGTCTTGACCTGGTCGATAAGTGTGGTTTGAATAAAGAAGTGCATGTAAATTCTTGGTTAGTGAAGTTGGCTACAAGTACAAAGAAGAGAAGTATCACTGGGTAAGATCTTATGCATTCGAGTTGAATGGTATTCCTACCTCATCATATTTCATTGTATTTCCCTTAGGACCATACAATATTCTTTTGGGTGTGGACTGGTTTTATCTTCCTAGGAGAAAAGTGGATTGTTATGACAAGGCCATTAAGTGTTTCGATGACAATGGAGAACATAGAATCTTGAAGGGTAAGAAGAAGGAAACATCAATTAGAATGGTGAAAACTATGTAGGAAAAGGGTAGTCACGGAAAAGGGTGTATGCTATTTATAGTGCACATTTCCAGTGATAAAGGTAAGGATGTTGAGGATGCAGAGGTATTGAGAAGGTACCCGATATTGCAACAATTTCAATATGTGTTTCCAACAAATATTTCAGAGTTACTGCCTCATAGGGAAGTGGACATCTCCAATGAGTTGGTACCAGGGGCAACACCAGCATTGAAGGCACATTACAAGATGAGCACACTAGAGCTAGTAGAGCTGAAGTTACAATTGAATGATATGCTTGACAAGGGATACATTAGGCCAAGTGCATGACTGTGGGGTGCACCAGTGTTGTTTTTTAAGAAGAAGGATGGTACTTTCAGGCTATGCATTGATTATAGGAAGTTGAACAAGGTGATCATCAAGAACATGTATCCATTGTCAAGGATTGACGACTTGTTTGATCACTTGAAGGGAGAAACCGTGTTCTTGAAGATTCATTTGAGATCATGATGCCATCAAGTTCGCATTAAAGAAGAGGACATCTACAAGACTACTTTCCAGAATAGTATGTGCATTATGAGTTTGTTGTAGTTCAATTTGGTTTGATTAATGCTCCAACTAACTTTATGTGCTTGATGAATAGTATGTTGTGTCCTTATCTAGACAAGTTTATTATCATATTCATCGATGACATCTTGATATATTCTAAAAATGAAGAAGAGCATGCCAAGCACTTAGCAGCAGTGTTGAGATTACTGAGAGGGCATTAATTGTATGCCAATCTTAGTAAATGCAGCTTTTTTCAGTTAGACGTACATTACTTAAGACATGTTGTGTCCAAGGAAGGAATAACAGTTGATTCAGAGAAGATAAGAGCTATCATGGAGTGGGAAGCTCCTAGAAATGTGGATGAGGTAAGCTCATTCATGGGGTTAGCAGGTTATTATAGGGGGTTCATCAAGAACTTCTCTCACATTGCATATTTGATTATGTCACTGTATAGGCAAGGTAATAAATTTGAATGGATAGAGGAATGTGAAGTAAATTTTGAATAGTTGAGGTAGTTGTTGACGAATGCTACATTGTTAAAGATTGTAGATCTAGACAAAGAGCTTGTGGTGTGTACAAATGCTTGCAATACATGACTTGGTGGAGTCCTTATGTAGGAAGGATGGATAGTATGCTATGAGTCACGAAAAAATGAGCATGAGAAAAATTATCCAACACATGATCTTGAGTTCGTAGGAATTATCCATGCATTGAAGATGTGCATACATTATCTTCTTGGCAAGAGGTTTATATTGATGATTAATCACAGTGGATTGAGATACCTGATTGACCAATCGAACTTGAATGCCATAGAAAATAGATGGCTTTCTATGATTAGAATTAAGGTAGTTTTGAGGTATAAAATGGGTCGTCTAAGGAAATTATAAAATGATAATAGGAATAATTAAATAAGATTAGATTAGATCATCAAATTTTAGAGGAAAAAAAGAAAAAAGGAAAATTTCAACTCATATTTTAAAGTTATGTTCCTATGGGTTTACTAAAATTTTGAGCAGAAACACTCGTTGGATGCATAATTTGATTCGTCATCGATGGAGTACCCATTTTTCATACTTTTGATGGACCCTGCTACACGAAAAATCAGAAATACATGAAGGATGTGATTGCAATCAATTTTTTTCATGTATTTCTCATTTTTCATGCGGTGGGGTCCATTAAGACTATGCAACATGGGTAGTATTTGGACGAGGAATTAAATTTTGCTTCCAATGAGTACTCCTACTCGAAATTTGGGTAAAACCTTAGGGCGATATGTTGAAAATACGAGTTGAAAAGGTAATTTTATTATTTTATTAACTTTTAATCTTTTTACGTTTTTACTCCAAAAATGGTGAATCATCCCCCATGGTTGACATCATCATATTGAATCTTATTGGTTCTTATAAAGTTTAACTTGGTTCTACATTTTCCTTAGGAGGCTCGTTTTAGACCTCAAAATTTCCCTAATGTGAGTTTGATTTTGAGATCAGGTACATTAAGGGTAAGGAGAACAAGGTTGAAGATGCTGTTAGTAGGAGAGTACAGGTGAATCATATAATAACTATGATTTCTTGTGGGAAAAACTTATAGGATAAGATATTATAGTCAAGATAGCAGGATGATAGGTACATGGAGCTTATGCACATGTTATAGTAGGGCACAGGTGGTTAGGATGTGGATTATCATCTTACAACATGTGGTTTGATTAGATTTGGGGACAAGATATATATTCTAGACAACAATGAGAGCAAGAAGACTATATTAGTGAGTTTCATGCAAAATCATATTCAATTCACCTAGGATACCAGAAAACATTGACACCAATGAAAAAATTTTATCATTGGACAAATCTGAAGAAGGACATGGTAGAGTTTTTGACTAGATGCTTGGACTTTACATAGGTGAAGGTAGAGTGTAAGCATTTAGGTGGATTACTACAACCAATTATGATTCCAGAGTGGAAGTGGGAGGTTGTTTCCATGGATTTCATCATAGGTTTTCCAGGTATATCTAGACATCATGATTCTATCATGGTTATGGTGGAAAGGTTGAAAAAGGTAACACATTTCATTCCAGTGAAGTCTATGTATTCAGCTAGAAATGTGGCACAAATATTCATGAGAGATGTAGTGAGGTTGCATGGTGTACCAAAGAATATTGTGTTAGACAGGGATGACAAGTTCACTTCTTGATTCTGGAAAGAGTTATTTGCAGGTTTGGGTATAGAGTTGACCTTCAGTACAACTTATCATCCACATACATATGAACAGATGGAGTGGGTCAACACGCTATTGGAGGATATGTTGAGGATGTATGTGATGCATCAACAACAGAAGAGGGAAGAGTATCTTCTACTGGTTAAGTTTAATTTCAACAATGGGTACCCGGAATATTTGAGGATGAGTCTGTTTGAAGTATTGTATGGGCGAAGTTGTAATACTCCCATTAGTTGGAGGGATCTAGTGAACAGGGTGTTGATTGGACCAGACATGTTGGTAGAGATGGAAAAAGAAATATAGGTTATCAAGGGGAATCTAAAGGCAGCAAAATAAGTACATAAAACTTATGTAGATCCAAACATGATATTTAAGGAGTTTCAGGTTGGGGAACAAGTGTATTTGCACATCAAGCCCAAGAAGAGATACTTGAGAATTAGATCATGTGCCAAGCGAGCACCTCGATTTTGTGAACCATTCAAGAGTCTTGAAAGGATTGCACTGGTAGCCTATCTACATGCATTAACTTTGACAATGAATGTACATGATGATTTCGATGTGTCATTACTAAAGAAATATCTTAAGGATGTTGATCATGTGATTGATTTGTTTTCATTACAGGTGGACCTAGATGGAGAATAACAACCAGAAACTTAGTGTCTATTGTAGAGAAAGATGGTCATGTTTTAGAACCAAGAAATCAAGAAGGTTAAAGTGCAGTGGAAGCACTTTGGGCCCGATGAAGCTACATTGGATATGTCAGATCCGATTCGAGCTATGTATCCTTCTCTATTCATTGGTTGAGAAAACATTTTTGGCATATGTTTTGGTGTGATGTTTTGCTATTTGTACATATGTATATGGATGTAAATACCACTATGAGTTGTGTTATAAAGCTCCAATAAGAGGTATGGATGTCATGTCATTATGGTTGTGATGTTGTTATGTTCTCATGTTAGTTTTCTTCTCAGTAGGTTGATTATTCTAAATACTACATTGAGCTAAGTTATAAAGCACCATGGGAAGTATGTTTTTCTTTAAGCAGTATTGTTGTTTGTAGGTTTCATTGAACACCAAGGATGCTGTTCCCCTAACGAGGAGGGTTATGTAAAAACCTTGGTTAAAATTCCATGTAATAAACTTTATAAAGGAAAAATAATAACCAAGGTCATGAGACACGTATTCCAAGGTGAATGTTGGGAAAACCATCCTAGTGTGGGTGTTCATTTCGTTTATTATGGCTAAGGAAAATTGGCAAAGGCAATGGAAAAGGCTTTGGAAAAACATCAGGCATTAATTAAGATTTTATTTATGAAAGTAATGGAAATTAGGAGAAAAGGAAGTTGAAAGGTCACAAGTTTCATGTGAGGATGGAAATGAAGGAATATAATGGAAAATTGAAGAAGATAGAGGCCTCATTAATTAAAAGGCTTGTAAGGACTAGTGGGTAACTTTTTGCCAATTCAATTTTGAAGCTCTCCCTCTTTTATATCTCTCTCTCACTCTTAAGTACTTAGAGCATTCTTGGAGAACTCTAGAATTGGATCAAAGAAAGAAAAGGAAGGACCAAGGAGGCAAAGGAAAACATATATCAAGCAAGGAAGAGCAACATCTAGCAGCTAAAATAGGATTATTTGCAAGTATCAATTTGCATGTGTGATTTCCTTGCTAAATTTGGCATGTATAGTACATTCATGTGTGTATTTTTTCTCTTCTTTTCATTTTCCTGGGTTTTTCCAGGTGTGACAATGTTCTTCATCCTTGCCTTGCCATTTCCAGATAGCCATGGTGTGATGGGTTCTCTTTTATTTGGTTGAGCTCAATTATCGAATTGTTTCAAAATTGAGTGAGGTGGTATCTAAAAGAAATAACACAAGGCCTAGCAATCCATGGACCAAATAAGGTGGGATTATGGTAAAGAGATAATTTGTGTGCCTTGGTGGGCCTAGTAATCCTCGACTAGTGAATGGCAGGATATACGATAAATCCTAAAGTTGTGTACCCAAAATTAGGCCTAGGAATCCTTGATGAGTCAATGGAATGATATACGGTAAAGCATAGAGGGTGGAGCATTGATTAGGCCTAAGAATCCTTGACTATTGTTTGTTAGGATATATGGTAAATCCTAGAGACTAGGAGGCAGGAAAATTCCTCAGGGTGTAGGTGACGAAATATGGTGGTATCCATGCTTGTTTAGGGCTTAGCGATCTAGTGGGGATTACAATAAAGCATGAGGAAACCTAGTTTGGTTTGGTTTTGAGTCCCACATTCATTCTTGGAATATGGAACATGGGTGATTTGATTAATCATAGATTTGGTTCAGCCAATCTATGGTCGGGTGGTTCGTGGAAGTGTCAAACCTAGTTGGATTTTTCATTCATTAATAAGAGCTCTTTCTCCTTGGTATTTTATGTGTAAATGTACCGACTTATATGTGGATTTTATGGTTGTTATATCCTTGTTTTTCCTGTTGTTATATGTTGATTATGAGTGTGTTTTATCACATACTTGATGTATGGATCTCATCCCATTTTGATTAGTAATTGAAAGTACAATGAATAGATGATAATGCAGTTGTTGTGATACACCATCAATGTTTCTTTAAGAATCTCAAATAAGTATGATATCCCTATGCACATATTTTTTATGGCATATAGATTGCATATTTGTTACATGTTTGATGGAATGCATATCATTTCGAGTAGGGGTCAAATGAATGTTTCATGAAGTTCTTGGTAGTGGCTTGAGTCCTTGATCCAAGTGGATATTGGTGGCCACCCGCTAATTCGACTTGGATCCCCTCTAAGTGCTTCGTGCAGTTCTTTTCAGTTTCCTTAATTATAGCACAATTTACTATTTTTAGCAGTTTTTCGGGTCCTAAACTTCCGGAGCCATTTTGAGGCCCTAAACGACGTTTTTTGGGAAATCTACCGCCAGTGATTTTTCGTGACTAAACATCGTCTTTTCCGTCGTAGCCCTCGGAGAGATCTTTCCAACGGGCTATCATGTGCGTCAAACGGAGATAAGACGACCAATTCGCGACCCCGGGAAATTGATGTACCAACTTACCCAAAAACGGGGCCCACAATTTGGCGTTTCATCTTCCAGGGTTAGGTTTTGGAATGTGAAGGGTTTTTCCATTGTTTCTCAACAATAAATAGGCCTTCGAGCCTCATTGTAACACAGTTTTCGGAACAGTTCAGAGGCATGTAGCCGCACATCTCTTCTCAGAGATAAGCTACCATCGCCCTAGCTTGTTTATTTCCAATTCTGGTTGTAAGCATATTTCAGTATTTTCCATTAAAGAAATGAAGTATTATTTCCGCTGCATCTCTTTGTTTATGGTTATCACATCTCTGTATTTATGGTTATCTCTGTAATCTATTGCGTTCCTGTTTAAATCCGGATCAATAGAGTTGCCAGGGGGCCATTTACATATTTCACCAATTTGGCTAACATTTCCTTAAACCATTTTCAGTTGCTTGTCCGTTACGAAGCCAGAAATGAACTTCTGGCCAATTTTCATCAAGACATGGCCACTCATATTTCTGATCATATTCAGGAATGGAGATGGAGAAAGAGGCTCATCAAAGCCGAAATCCCACCTGAATTCCGTCTCGAAAGGTTTTTAAAATCATTACAACCTAAGATCTCCAAGGATGTTTCTATTTCTGGAGTATATTCCGAGGAGTAGGCTATCCTCCACGCCTAGCAGTTAGAAATGATATATTCCCAGTCTAGGACCCTTTAAAAGATCTTGTTTGATGCTCCTAGATCCATGGTTGATATTGTTGGCATTATGATGAATGTGTTGTACTTGATGACAACTGTCTTGTAGCAGAACAACTCACCTATACATGGTAACTAGATGAATCTTCACAAGAGACATCATATGTGACATTAATACATGGTAGTTGTGTTAATAGATGTCATGCAGGGCAATTCAAAGGAAATTATAGTTCATAGTGTAGCAAGTTAACATTATGATATAGGTGTTGTCCTTCATGATGAAGATCAAAGTACTACAGGTTAACAGTATTGAATCACAATTCAGGCTCACAGAATGAAAGAAAAATAGTTATACGCAGGTTTACCTTGACCAAGCTGCATATATACGCAGGTTCTTTGAGCAGAAGATGCCTATGCGTATACACACACTTTCATGCATAGAAAAGCGTTTACATGTTAGAAACTAAGTTTTTGGGTCCATGGTATTTGGATCATGGTATTTTGGTATTGGTGCATGGTATTTGGTTCGAGGTATTGACCGCAGGTATTTAGACCAAGGTATTGATTCTAAGTGGTTTTGGACCATGGTATTGAGTAAGGCCTAACACTATTAAAGGAGGAGAAGATCATTAGGCAATGGCACCAAGAAAGTCTCAAATATCTGATGTAGTGTGAGATCCAGTATGTAAGTTATGGGTTTATGATGCTTTGCTTGATCTAAGTCAAGGAGGAACCTCAGTAGTTAATGGAGGACAAGGTCTAATGATGGATCAAGATCTTATGGCTTGGAAAGAATCATCTCTATATTGTTTGATCATGCTTATTCTTGATTTGTATATTGATGCATGTAATGTTCTGTAAATACTATGACTTGGGTATAACTCAAGTCTGGAATAGCTGCAAATTATGAATGAATATTTACATATGTATACGCTGGTTGACTTTGATAAAACCACATATATACGTAGGTTAGATTCATCTAAGTAGTGTATACCATTTGAACTATGATATTTGAAGTTACAGGTGGTTATAGTTGTTGATGCAAAGTTATAAGTTCTGGTGATTGTTTACTGGTGTCTGTATTCTCCATACTCAGATTGGTTGAATGTGTTGAGCTTCAGTTTTGATGGATGACATCTAATAATGGATCAAGATCATAATGACTTATCTTTATGTGATGTGATGGACTAGATCTAGTTGCTAACACACATACTATCCTTTTGTATGTAAATATGTAGGTATGTCTGAAGTCGGGAAGTGCAGCGAAGTTATAAGTAAGTATTGGATGACATATACGCTGGTTCGCTTTGGTGAAGTTGCGTATACACATTGGTTTGGATCTTATAAGTAGCGTATGCACTCTAATTCATGATTTTTGATGATACAGTTGGCTCTAAATATTGTTGCAGAGTTCTGTGTTCTGCTCTGCGTTCTGGTGACTATGTTTTGATGATACGGTTTCAGTGATTCATTATTGGGTGATTGGTTGATGCAATAGTTGCGTTTGATTTTGAGCTTCAATGTTGTTGATGGGTCTAGTATGAAAATTGGATGAAATGTGGCCTTCATACTATGGTGTTATGCTTCAGGAGTATCCAGTATGAAAGTTTATGAAACGTGGTCCCTAGAAGAAAAGAGAAGGTTGTAGCCTTCTGTAGGTCAGCACCTACGTACTAGTACGTCAGCTAGTACAAGAGCTAAGGGGGTTGTAGCTCCCTTCCAGGAGAAGCTTGAGAATGAGAGAAGGTTGTAGCCTTCTGCAGGTAGAAGCCTGCGTACTGGTATAAGACTGCACTAGTACATAAATATTGTAAAAAGATGTTTCTTACTAAAAGAAGATAGAGATGAATTGCAGCAGGTGGTTTTCACCCACATTGGGTTTCCACCTTACATCATGGTGTTCATGTGTGCTTCTTGTGTGTGATGATATATTATATTTTAATGCACCTGCCCACTTTTCATATGGTTAATGAAGTTTTGATGCACTAATTAAAGATCAACATTTAATGGATTAATTGAATCATAAGTTTACTGGATATATGCTAGCTGCATTAGACATAGTTGCGTGTATATGCAAGTTTCCATAACTGAAGTAGCGTATATATACATCTGAGTATGAAGATGAAAAATTGTTTGACTTGATAATACTGATTCACCCCCCCCCTCAGTATTATTTCCAACAGATATAGCCAAACCGAAGCCAGGCCCACATGCTGATGGTATTGTTAGATCGATTGATGCAAATGTGGCGAACCTTCTGAGCCAATTATAGCAATTGTCTATACAAACTGCTTCTTCTAATCAGGTTGCACCGTCTACTACTCCACCTTCTCAACCTTCTTTCGTAAACATCATTCAGGCTTCTAGCCCTAAAGGAAATCAAAATTTTGATGGGAAGAAGAAGGGACGAGGTAAAAAGAAGAATCAAGATGGGAAGGGTAATGCAAATAAGCCTGCCAATAATGTTGGTGAGGGTGGAAAAGAGTCTAAGAAGAAAGTTAATTTTCCATGCAAGTTATGCAGTGGGGACCATTTGACTCATCTTTGCCCAAAAATTCAAGATGCTTAGCACTTGTTAATGTAGCAAGGGTCTTCTAGTTCCCAGGTTGTCTTAACTAGCCCTTTCCCCCAAGGGCAGCAGTTGTTTGCTGGCACGAATTCAAACCCTAATACCTCTGCAGGGGAAACTTGGAGGGGGACAATTCCTCAAATGTTTTCATGATGGGTTCTCATGTCAATGTGGCCACACGATCATGTGATTATGGTGAAGCTGAAACATCCAAGGATAAATATATTCCCAGAACTACAGATCCACTTCATATTGAGCAACCCTCTGTCGAGTCTATACCTCGGATATCGAAAGGTTCCGCCATTGCGAGAAGTCGAGTCCAGTTTTTCCAATCTGCTTACTAGCGATGTTTGTATGGTTTCAAACTCTTTGGCTCCAGCACACATTTGTGTCAAAGGTAACATGTCGATCATTTCAAAAAACGTACCGATAAGCATCTCTAGGAACCCTATTGTGATAGAAAATTTCTTCATTAGAGCAAAGTTTTCCCCCAAAGAGATTCAAATTTACACCAACCTCTTCAAAGAGTTTCGGGATGTATTTGCTTGGTCATAGGAGGAAATGCCAGGTATTGATCCATCCATCATTCAACATGGGATCAAAACGTATGAAAATGCTAAGCTGATTCGTCAGAAACTTCATTCGATTAATCCTACGAAAGCAGCAGCTATCAAAGCTAAAGTATAAAAGATGCTCAAGGTGGGTTTCATATACCTCGTCCCTCTCATGGATTGCGTTTCTAATCTAGTTTCGGTTGATAAAAAAAAGGAACGATCTGTGTATGCATTGACTTTAAGGACTTGAACAAAGCTTGTCCAAAAGATAATTACCCCACACCATTTATTGATTATATAGTTGATGAATGTGTGGGTAATGAGATTTTTTCCTTCATGGATGGATTCTCCAATTATAATCAAATATCTATCCATCTAGAAGACCAGCATAAGACAGCTATATCCCTAGGGTACCTTTGCGTACAATAATATACCTTTTTTTCTTAAAAATGCTAGAGTGACATTTCAGCAGGCCATGTCATATGCTTTCCACGGCATCAAGCATGTCATCGAAGCATACTTAGATGATTTAGCTGCTCGTTCTTGAAAGAGAATCGATCATCCTGGTCACCTTCGGTTGGTTTTCGAACGATGTCATTTTTACAAGATCCGGTTGAATCCAAATAAATGAGTTTTCATGGTTACATTAGGTCAGTTATTAGGGTTCATTGTTTCAACTAAAGGGATTCGAGTTGATCACTTTAAGGTAGAGGAAATACTTCAGTTTCCTCCCCCATCCTCTCTTTGACAACTTCAAAGTCTTCAAGGGAAGGCAAATTTCTTGAGACGGTTTATAGCAAACTATACTGAGATAACTAAGGGTTTATGTGTTTGCTCAGGAAAGGAGTCCCATTTCTAAGGGACGACTTTGTGCAATGATCTTTTGATGCCTTGAAGCAGGCATTGATCTCTACCCCGATTTTGAGTCCAATGGATTATGGTAGAAATTTCCTTTTGTATCTTGCAGCTGCAGAATCAACCATAGGTATGGTTTTGGTTCAGGAAGATGATGCTCTCACGGAGCATGTCATTTAGTACTTAAATCGAGGCTTGGTAGCCCCTGAACTATGCTATTCTCTGGTTGAGAAATTAGCCTTGGCAGTTGTCCATGCTGTCCAACGAATTCACAATTACATTCTGCTACGCAAAACAATCGTCTTAGCGGCGGTCAATCCTTTCCAATTTGTCATCAGTAGACGAGTGATTGGGGGAAAATATAATCGATGGATTGTTATTTTACAAGAATTCGCTCTTGAGTTCTTGTCGACCAAGTCTAAGAAATCATTAGTTTTTGCGGAATTAATTTCTGAGCTACTCTGTGGAGAGGATATTGTTTATGAGGAAAGTTTTCCCGATGAAACATATGTTCCTCATCTCTTCATAAGATCCTTGGTATGGAGATATCATAATCTATCTCCATACTTCGAAATTCCCTCCTGCTGCCTCCAAGGATGAACGTCGAAAATTATGTCACTTGGCTAAGAACTATGTCATCATTGGTGATACGTTATATCGCTGAGGGGTTGATTCAATCATGAGGTGTTGTTTAAGCTTAGAGGAAGCAGAGTTTGTGCTTAATGATTGCCACAGTGGAAATTGTGGTGGTCATCTTTCAGGGCTTGCTACAGCCCAGAAATCCTTGCGTGCCAGCTACTTTTGGCCTTTGATTTTCTAAGATTGTATTGAAGCGGTCAAATGTTGCCACCCTTGTCAAGTCTTTACTCGGAAGATGTGCACGCATCTAGCTCCTCTCTTCCCTTTTGTCACTGTCAGTCCTTTTACAAAGTGGGGTATCGATTTTAGTACTTGTAATCCACCTTCAGCAGCAAATCACAAGCAAATTACTATGGTCGTAGACTACTTTATGAAGTGGGCTGAGGCCATGCCCACTTATAAAAATGATAGTGAAACAATGGCATTGTTCCTCTTCAATCAAATTATTTCATAGTTCGGTATCCCGAGAGAGATTGTCAGTGATCATGGCAGTCATTTCTAGAACCAACTGATGTCCAAATTGGCTCTCAAATTGGGCTTCCGGCAGGAGCATTCATCTCCGTATTATCCTCAGGCCAATGACCAAGTAGAATCCATGAATAAGTCCCTCAAGATGATCCTGCAAAGGACAATCGACAAAAATATCTCCAATTGGCATCTCATGTTGTATCTGGCTCTCTAGGCATACCGAACTTCGGTAAATACTGCCACCAATTTTACACATTTTCAGTTAGTTTATGGGTTGGAATCAATCTTTCCTGTTGAATGTGAAATTCCATCCCTTAAGCTAGTTGTTGAGCTCCTTCCAGAGACCCCTAGTCTCAAAGAGCTCCTCCTTCATTTGGAACATCTCGATGACCAATGTCGAGAAGCTGCCACAATCAATGAGGCTCATAAGAAAAGGGTTAAAACTCAATACGATAGAGTTATCCATCCTTGAGTCTTTTCTGAAGGAAACCTTGTCTTGGTCCATAACAAAGATAAAGACGCCTTCGGGGCAGGAAAATTCAAGTCTATGTGGTATGGTCCCTTTATAGTGAAATGAGTTTTAGGAAAGGGGGCTTATGAATTAGTCGATTTTGAAGGGAACAAGTTGGAGGAGCCGCAGAACGGGCTCTACCTCAATAAGTACTTTGCCTAGGTTTTGGCCAAGCAATGGCTTCTTTGTATATTTTTGTATTTTTGTACATATTTTATCGGGAGTTCTCATGATGTCGACACTTTTTTATCTGCTTTGGCAGGTGTTGATGGATGACTTGGTCTATTTCGGATTCGCCGATGGTGCTAGTCGGCACACTCGGAACCTCACTTCCGCAGCTTGGGTGATTTATTATCCAACTGGTCAGTTGATGGTATCAAGGGGAGTATGTACTAGTCCAGCGTCAAATAATATGGCTGAGTATATTGCCATCATTAATTTACTATCTGAAGCTATTTCTTATGGAATCGATTCGTTGCTAGTCTATCTTGATTCACAACTGGTGGTGTCACAATTGAATAACATCTATCATATTCAGGATCCTTGTTTATATTGCCAATATTTGAGAGTGAGGGTGTTGCAAAGATCATTTGTTTATATTACTTATTTTTGCATTCCACGATCTAATAATTCATTAGCAGATTATATCGCTAATCAAGCTTTAGATTGGCACATCATTCATTCATCAAGATAAAATCAAACATCAAAAGTCGAATATATATATATATGTCATAAACTCGCCCATGTGTACATAAAGTGTGTCAAAAATAATATACAAAAATTGGGACTAAAATGCCCATAATCATGTCCAGTACATCTAATGGCCCAGCTTAGGATGAGCGGCTAAGTAGGTGACCACTGCTTTGGCCACATGCTGAAAAAGGCGAACCCAATCGCATGGCACTCCTACCACGCGGCACTGCATATCCTTTGGTAGATCTTCTATGGCCTCCATCGGTACTCCATGAGTCAATCTCACCAAGTTTCACTGCACTATGTATAAGACACTCTCAGTCTCCACAGCTGCCTCTTTAGTGCCTCTTCCGCGACACTTATGGTGCGGAAATTCATTTGTTCGTACCAGAACCACATCTAGAACATGATCATTATATCAGTCATTTAATCCCATCAAAAGTATTTTTAAGTTCATTTTCATATTTGAAAAATACATAAAAATCATAAAATTAACAAAACTTTAAAAAATGGTTACCTATCTCTCCCCATGTTACATCTGGTGGCAACGCCAAATCTGGATCTCCCGTGAAATCCATGCCAGCATAGGGATAGTTGTCTTCAATGATGATCTGCTGCTCCCACTAGGAGAAGAAATCATTGTCAAAAGCAACCTGCGGTACATCTCCGCCTCCTAGGTGTTTCATCAGATCGGCCGACCTGCCCATCCGTGGATCTGATCCAGGTGGATATTGGTGGCCACCCACTAATTCCACTTGGATCCCCTCTAGTGCTTCTTTCAGTTTTTTCAGTTTCCTTAATTATAGCACAATTTACTATTTTTCGCAGTTTTTCGGGTCCTAAACTTCCGGAGCCGTTTTGAGGCCCTAAATGACATTTTTTGGGACCAGCAATTTTTCTGTCTAACAAATAGTCTTTTCCGTCGTAGTCCTTGGAGAGATCTTTCCAATGGGCTACCATGCGTGTCAAACAAAGATAAGACGACCAATTCGCGACCCCGGGAAATTGATGTACCAACTTACCCAAAAACGGGGCCCACAATTTGGCGTTTCATCTTCCAGGGTTAGGTTTTGGAATGTGAAGGGTTTTTCCATTGTTTCTCAACAATAAATAGGCCTTCGAGCCTCATTGTAACACAGTTCAGAGGCATGTAGCGCCACATCTCTTCTCAGAGATAAGCTACCATCGCCCTAGCTGGTTTATTTCCATTTCTGGTTGTAAGCATATTTTAGTATTTTCCATTAATGAAATGAAGCATTATTTCCGCTGCATCCTTGTGTATATGGTTATCTCTGTATTTTGTTGCGTTCCTGTTTAAATCCGGATTAGTGGTATCAGAGCGGTCTGTTTTTTCTCAGTTTTTCTTTGCATGTCCCCAACGAGGTTGGGGTATAAGGAGTTAGGGCTTGAACTAGTCGAACCTTTGCAAGACTAGTGTCGCAAATCCCAACAGCCTCCCATGGCGGATGAGAAGAAAGACGAGGGGGCAGGAGATCTTATCAAAATCTTGCTCGAAGAAGCCCTAGAGCGGCAAAGGAACGCAATGATGGATAGCTTTGTGCAGATCCTTCAATGGCTACCTAGAGGCGACGCATTAGCTTCCAACAACTACTCTGGAAACGCCACACCGTTTAAGGTACAAGTTAATTTTGAAATACCCATCTTCGAGGGTCAAATAGACGTAGATGCCGTAGATAAATGGTTAAATCTGCTAGATGGGTATTTTTCTATTCATGAATTTTCAAGTCGGGAAAGATTGTTTTCGCTCTTCTCAAAGTAGCCCTCCACGTCAAGGACTGGTGGGAAACCTATTGCAAGTAGAAGAATGAAAGTACGGGCTCACTAGGATCAACTGCACCCACTTGGGATTCATTCCGGGATGCCATCAAGGAGCAGTACTACCCTATCAAAAGCTATGAGGACAAATACATCAAATGGACTACGCTGCAGCAAGGACAGGACCAAGATGTGCCTGAGTTCACAAACATTTTTCACACCCTTCGCACACAGTTGGGTATCAAAGACTCTGATCTGCTTCTGGTACTCAAATACCGTGGCTGCCTACACAGATACATCCAGGAAGAGATGGAGTTCTTGAACATCTCCTCGGTCGACACAACGTACCAATACGCTGTCAAAATCGAGCAAAAGTTCAAACAGAAGAAGCGAGACTTTGGATCTGCAAATTCGAAGTCCAAAGGACAAAGCCAAGGCCGGGTGACCCAAGACAACCCGTCGAAGCCGCAAGAAAAGAACAACACCATGAAGCCGAAGAAGGACACAGGAAAGTGGTGTGAGTTCCACAAGAGTCCCATTCATAACACAAGTGAGTGTCGGACGAAGCAGTCGCTGGTGGCCGAGTTGAAGGCTTCCGAATCAGATGCATGTTCTGACCCTGAGCCAGAACCCGACAAGGGGAATGACAAAAGGAAGCAGATCATTGATGCAGATACCAGCGCCACTGTTGCTACCGCCAAGATCCAAAAGAATGAGCCCGAAGATCCAGAGGAGGGGGAGCGTGTTTTCCACTCACAGATGTGGGTGAAGGGTTCGCCGCTGCAATTCATTGTCGACAGTGGTAGCCAAAAGAACCTCGTTTCAGCACAGGTCGTGAAGCGATTGGGCCTACCGACTACACCACACCTGCAACCGTATAGTATCGGGTGGCTTCACGAAGGACAAGATCTCAAAGTTTGCCAACAGTGCCACCTTCCCTATAGCATCAAGCCCTTCACAGACAAGGTATTGTGTGATGTTACACCTCTGGATGTTTGCGATGTACTATTAGGCCAACCATACTTGTGGAGGCGACATGCTATGTATGAGTCAAGGCCTTGCGCTGTCATTATTTCTTTGGATAATTCATTATACAGGATACCAGAGGTAGCCCCACCTATCGCCACCTCTTTGATCACTGCCAAGAAGGGCAGCAAGCTCATCTCCCAGACTAGGAAATTCATTTTTTGTTTGGTTCGCTCCCAAAGTAAGGGGAAGATCGTTTCTACATCCATGAGCCCCGCGAAGGGTTCCTCCACGCAGTAGCAGCATCAACAGAGGGATACGATCATGAAAGAACACAGGAACAACTTATCCTCACCCATAGGGCTGCCACACAAGTTTCAGGTGGGCAACAAAGTATGGTTGCATTGAAAAAAATAACGCATTACCAAAACCCATCAGAAGCTCAGACCACTTCGACATGGTCCTTATAGCAGTACCAAGGTTGTGGGGAACAATGCTTTGGAGCACATCATTCCTCCATTCCTTTTCCTATAGCAAGTGTTCAATGTGAACCGTCATCGACCATGCTTCCCACCATTACTGGACACATTAGAGATTATAGAACAAGTTTAGCAGATGGAGGAACTCAATGCAATGGGGACCATTGCTTCCTAAGGGGGGAGGAATGATCCAGGTGGATGTTATTAGCCACCCACATATCCCATTTGGACCCCCACAACTATCTTCTTCTTCTTCTTCTTTTTTTTTTTTTTTTTTTTTTTTTTTTTTTTTTTT
>APFE030635108.1:156684-178602 GCA_000404065.3 Pinus taeda
GACATGCTATGTATGAGTCAAGGCCTTGCGCTGTCATTATTTCTTTGGATAATTCATTATACAGGATACCAGAGGTAGCCCCACCTACTGGCACCTCTTTGATCACTGCCAAGAAAGGCAGCAAGCTCATCTCCCAGACTAGGAAATTCATTTTCTATCTAGTTTGCTCCCAAAGTAAGGGAAAGATCGTTGCTACATCCATGACCCCTGCAAAGGGTTCCTCCATGCAGCAGCAGTAGCAAAGGGATACAGTCAAGACAGAACACAGGAGCAACTTCTCCTCACCACAGGGGTACCACACAAGTTTCAGATGGGCAACAAATTTTGGCTACATCTGTAGAGAGAACGCCTTACCAGAACCCATTAGAAACTCAGACAACTCTGACATGGTCCTTACACCAGTACCAAGGCTACGGGCAACAATGCTTTGAAGCAAAACATTCCTCCATTCCTTGGCTTGCACCGAGTGTTTAATATGGACCGTCGTCGACCATGCTTTAGATCCACCACCCTTTCCCCCATCAAGTTTGGTCAGATAGTTCCATAAGGGTGTTAATGTAGCTTTCCCATCTTGTGTTTCAGTGTCCCCTTCAGGTTCATCCCCTTCCTCTTGAAACCCTTCCTCCTCATCATACATTGGGTCACTCATATTGGGACCACTGTCCTCTTGTGTTTCTTCCCTTCTATTCCTATTCCCCTTTGCCATCATTAAAACCAAGAATGGAATGATACATAGAAGCCAAAAGAACACCATCTTGGAATATGGATATAGGTGGTGGACAACCTGTAAGTAAAGGAGCAAGTAGAAACAATGGAAAAGAGTAGGAGAGGGAGGAGAAAAATACAAAAAAATTGTCAAAAAAAGAAGGGAGTTTGGGGTCTAAATTTACCTCTTTAGCTCTTGTAGATGAAGTCCTCCAAGCTCTTGCTCCAAGCTCCTCCTCCTTCTCCTAGCTCCTTCTCCTTCACTCCTCCAAGCTCTCCTCTCTTCTCCTCTCCTTTCCTCTCTTCTTTTCTCCTCTCCTTTCTTCTCTTCTCCAACTCTCATAAACTCAAAGTGAGAAAATGAGGAATGAATGGGGGCTTTATTCTTTTCATTCCTCACCTTAAACTCACTCTAACCTCACCCTAACCCACCCCCTTTATGCTAAGTTAACATAAATTAAAAAAAAATGTTTTTTTGCCTTGCGCGCAACCTCTTTCCGGAAGCGTACGCGAAGCGCCACGCTTCTGAGGCCTGAAGCGCGCTTCGGAAACCTGGAAGCGGCGCTTCTGTACCGCGCTTCCAAATTTCCAGGAAGCAGCAAAAAATGTCGAAGCGGTGCTTTCGAATTCGGAAGTGCCGCTTCCGGCCAAGATTCCTAGGCGCTTCCATACGGGACGCGCTTCGGGGCTTGGAACTTGGGGGGGGGGGGCGCTTTGTGCAACATTGGTTCCAACAGATTCCACAATAGAGGCAGAATATGTGGCAGCAGCTAAGGCAACAAAAGAAATTGTGTGGCTTAAGAAAATCTTAGAAGATTTGCAAGTAAAACAAGTACATTTGACTCCACTCATGATTGACAACACCTTTGCAATAAATTTGGCCAAGAACCCCAAGTTCCATGATCGAACGAAGCACATCAATACAAAATACCATCTGATTCGACATCATGTTGAGGCCAAGACAATCCATCTACACCATTGTTCCACTAATGAGAAGATTGCAACCATCTCACCAAAGCACTTGGAAGAGAAAATCTTGAAAGATTTAGAACGATGCTTGGACTCACCAACCACCCGTTAGATTGGGGGGGGGGGGGGGGGGGATGTTGACACTTAATCATGGGGATTGGGTGAACAATTGTAAATAGTGTAAATAATAAATAATGGAAAAGGAAGAGTCATTGGGAGATGAAACCCAAGAGTCACTCGCTCATGTATATGACTATGAGCAATCTAAATGAATAAACAAATTTCATTTGAGGAGGTACCTCCTGGCCTGAAAATAACTGCTCGTGATGTTCTTTTACTTAACTTGATGTAATTGTAATTAGCTTCTTCTTTCACTTGATTATTATTGTGTTATTATCATTAAACAACTACCAAACTATGAAGATCAATGAGACAGGACACAAAATATAGGCTAATAGCCAGGGCCAAAACCTCTCCTCTTGAGAGGAAAACCCCACAAGAATTATTTTCTTTTTTATAGAATGTTCAAATGATGAATTCCAAGGCCTAAGACCTAAGATAAAGACCCCTCCAAGACCATGTCAATTTCTTCTTTGACAAGCCTTCTCTTCCACCTAGTCAACCCAAGTCAAACTAGCATCACACTTCAAATTTCGGCCTCTACTTCAGTTTTTTCGGTCATTGCTTTAGGTCCGCAATTTTTGGGCTCCTTAAAGCGACTGCAATTTTTGTGTTGTAGCAGCAGAATGTGCCCTAGTTTTCCTTGCACGTGTGAGAAACAGTGGCCCAAAAACAATCTTTAACTCCTTCGGTTTTTCTCTCTTTATGTTTTCCTTTTCTTCTAGTTATCCTTGTCTTTCTTGTGCTACAACGAACTTGCTTGGATGCTCATATAAGTGAGGTTGATGGTTTCTTATATATAGTTTTCTATGAGGCAGAATAACCGTAATGAGGCTGACTTCACTGCTTGTAGGCTGACTTGGTTTTGGAGGGACTATATGACACAATTTTGACTTACATAAATTCTTCTTACATGATACAAGATGCCCAATAGGGTCTTTTACATATGACAATGACTCCTTGACTCGTAGACTATAAAAATAACAATAATGAATGTCTTTTCTCTTTTTATCAAATACATAAAATCAAGAGTACATGAGACATTATGATGAAGATCAAACCTAGTTACATATTTCAACACTTACTAGTCTCAACGCTTGGCATTTGGAGCTCTCTTCATTCATGATGTCAGCCTTAGAGGGCTAATGACTCACTTGTGTGGGTTTGTTTTTCACTTTTGGTTTAAAGGTAGTGGTTGGCTTGTAACCCAAGGCATTGTTGTGATTTAACTTGTATCTAGGGACTTTTAGGTTAGAATTAAAGTCATCCTTCTCATATAAATAGAGGAGAGAATCGTTTGTATCTCATCCATCATGTCTTGGACTATTTCGACCCTCCTTAGAGAGATTTCAACCTGTTGTTTCTTGGTGAAGATGTGATCTATTGGATTGTTCTTGTTCATTGGAGCTATTTGATTGACTTCTGAGAAGTTGTCTTGGATCAATAAAGGATTTTACATGCATATTATCTTGTAAGTGAGCTTCTTTATTGAAAATTTCTGATTTATGTCTAATGTATGGAATAAATTGATGGTCTAGAGCTTTTCTATTATGCGCTAATTTGTTGAAATCAATTGCGTAGAATTTGGGTCTCATCGTTGTATGCAATACTCATGTATGATATGTGAATGGAAATCCCCTTGGTGTATCTCGATACTAGCTCTCCCAAGTGACCTTGATCCCTCGTAAAGACAATAGTTAGGGTTTAGGGCATCACATATCCTTACTGCTTTGTAAGTTATGGCTTATCTTAAAAATCCTTAGATTCCATCCAGTCAAGGACTAGGCACTGACCTTGTCTAGTTGGTGATCAAGTGATCTTTTATCCGTAAATTTGAATTTTCTCTCCTCTAATTTGACCATCTTAAGGCCAAGCATCCCAATTAGGGCTTAGTGTGCACTGTGAATTGACTAGGAAGAGGAATTCCTGGTCTTGGAGTGTCTCAACATCAAGAGTTGTAGTGGTTGCCTCAAAATCATTCTCCTTGGTGGTCATTCTTTCCATTTTTATCCATATTTCTCTTGCCCTAGTTGTTTTCCTTAGGGTAAAACCCTAGTTTGGTCATAGCTTCAACTTGAGGGCTTGTAGAAGGTTTCATGTGCCTTTACCTTGCTAATACTCCTTACTGGAAACCTTTTCTTGGTGTCCTGACCTTAAGTCATCCCAACGATCCCTAAGTGGGCTATTCTGTCACCTTGAACCTCTAATCCTAGAATATCACTTATAGGTGATCTTATACTGGATTCCTCCCATTGGTGACAGTGGGCTACTACCTTATTGTTGTCACTTGGTTTAGTTCTTGCGTTGTAGGGTACCCCTCTACAAGGCTTGTTAGATTTTGCAGCAACAAGATGTATGAGAAATTTTTTGGTGATGGCTGAAGTAGACTACGGCGGTGGCTAGAGAAAAGTACAACATTTATATAGGAGAGAATGGTAGTGTCTAGCAAGGAGTATGATGACGGCTCTATGGGAGACAATTATAGCTAATGTAGAGTACAATGGCAGCTGGATGGGAGATGATGGTGGCTGATGACATCATTTTGGGTGCTATATTGTTTTAATATCTGGGCATATATATGGCTAACCTCTGATACAATGGAGGTAATAAAGTTGATGTTTGACTTGCTTGATAATCTGAGAAATAAATAAATTATATATAAAAGTTTGATTGATAAAAATTGAGATGATTGTTACAATAGAGAGTCTCCTATAAATAATCCTAATAGGGCACCTTGGTGTCTATTATGAAGGGTTATGCCTATTAAGGTATTTGCTTTATTATTACTATTTGTTATCCTTTTTTCCTCTTATTATATATTTTTTTATTTTTTCCCAACTGGTCCTTTTATGCATATAACACTTCCCTTTTCTTCGTATCATGTGCAACTAAGTAGTAATGAAAGTGAGGTTGCAGAAATCGCTTTGCCAATGGTAGTAATGTTTTGCACAATGTTTTTTCTGGATCTTTTATGAATTTCAAACTTGGATGGATTTGAAAATGTCTGGTTACTTTGAATTTAATTCATTCAATTTAAATGTAAAATCTGTTGGCATGTTCAGTGCAGTGACAAATTAGGGCTGAGCCTTGAATTGGGATCATTTGCAGCTGGAGTTATGATATCAACAACTGACTTTGCGAAGCATACCCTTGAGCAAGTAAGTTTTGTTACTTGTTGGTGATCATTGTCACTGCTAATTTTCCTTGTTGCATTTGCTTTTATTTCATATTTTTTGTTCTATTGTTATAAACAGAGTTCTTAGCATAAATAAACTTAAATAGTCAATTCCAGCCTTGTTTTATCTCATCAACCCATGACATTTAGTATGGGATTCTGAGCGTTGCTAGGATGTTATAGTCACGAAAAGGTATGTTTCTCACATGCTCTGTAAAATGCTTAGCCAACAGATTAAAAAATCCCAATCCTTTTTTGAAATTGGAAATCCAGTTGTGCAGATTTTGAGTTGTAAAACGATGAGATTGAGTATGAGGTAGTAGAAGATTGTGGTTGTGAAAGCACTAAAATATATGCCAGGAACCTGTTCTGGGTGGATTCTGGAGGCATTTGTGAGATATATGATTTTTGTACTTACCAGTTGAGAGTGGAGATTTCCATATTGACTGTTAAGGGGACATTTTGTTCATTTATGTTGAGACCTGGTAAGTAGAGAATAGGTTGATTTCAAGTCATTATTATGAAAATTTAAAACTGTATGTTATGGCTTACAATATGTTGAAATAGCCATTTTACCTGAGCATGTAACTACAAATAAAATGTGTAGCATGCAATTGTCATACTCAAATCTGAGTACAAATTTCTGCAGAAACAAAAAGATTATGCATCTTGAGAATTGATGTACAAGTTGAAACTGGTATATTTCATGTACACATCCACAGAATTATCATGACCACTGTAGGGAATACATGGTAATACTATAATGAGATAAATTTATGTTGCATCAGATGACAGATAGCAAGGAAGGTGGAGGGAGTGCTTTACAGTTTCAGAAAAGAGTATTTTTTTAAGATATGAAAAATCGAACATGTAATGTGAAAAAGGGGGAGGAGATGAGAAACCACTTTGGAATCATGATTTCTGTTAGACCAAACCCCGTAGGCATTAGTCTCCGCTACAATCACTAGAGTTAGGATCCACGAGAGGCAGTTAGTCCATGTTGCAAAACACACGGGGAGCATTGAACCCAATGTCCAACAATTCGCCCCCCCTCCCCAGTGCGAGGCGAGTGAGTTTCGAACTGGAAACTTGTCGCTCTGGAATCACGATTGACGTTAGACCAAAACCCACATGAATTAGTCTTTGCTAGAATCGCCAGAGTTAGGATCCATGAGAGGCAATTAGTCCATGTCGCGAAACACACGGGGAGTGCTGAACCCAATGTCCAACAACCTCCTCCAATGATGGAGTGATTTATAGAACCATGCTTGAATCAACCCATTGGAATGAATTAGCTGAGGTCCCTTTTGCTTTGTCTTCTTTTTGTTCTACATGGAAGGATGGGGCAAGCCATCATCTCTTAGCCAAGGGTTCTCTTCTGACCAAAGATTCTCAATCTTTGGATCTTGCTGCATACTCTGGTTTTATTCCAGCATTAGTGGCTTTGAGGAAGAGGTTATGATGTTCTTTGTATACACTCTTCCACTTTGGTTATGGCATGTGCTTTGGAGTGGAGTGCTTCACTTGTGTTGGGCTATAGGTGCTCATTGTAGGTTTCTCTTGTGAGGGCTTAGACCCACATTTTATTGTTTGCCTCCCTTACCTTTCATATATACAAAGGAAGGGGAGCGTCCTCATTCATCATTATCATACTCTTTACTTTGGACTTGTCTTCTTAGAGTGATTCACTAGGGTTCATGAGTTCATGAGGAATCCTTAGAAGAAACTATGGAAGGGAAAGTGGATGTCTTGGTTTCGACTCTGCTCCTGTCACCAAAGTCTTTTCTTGTGGAGGAGATGCTGGAGATGATATATCACACATACTTATCTTCTATACACGCTTGTATTGAGATGTGACTTAGAGACGAGTGCACACTAGTCTTCTTTGTCTCTCTCTTGGACCTCATTTGTATTTGATTTCTCTCTCTCTCTCTCTAGTCACTAGGGTATTTTGGTGTTCTTGGAGTATAATTGAGCATCTTTGAAGTCCACGATGAGGGTTTATCTATTGGAGGTTTGAGATAAGGGTTTTTTGATAAAACTTGAGGGTATAATTGATTGAAAAGAAGAAGAGAATATGTTTTGTCTTAGAGGACTTGTTGGAGTCAGTGTTCCTTGGGGAAGCATCCCCCCAGGATCCTCACACTGCACACACTTGGGACGGGGGGATGTCTTGGGAAACGTTTCCCACACCCCCCTTTTCGGGAGACACAGGAGGGAATGTTTCCCCAGTGTCGGGGACACGGCTCCCCCAAAAGGGTGCTTTTGGGTGTCCCCCCTTAGGAAGGGCTAGGTGCCCCCTTTAATATTACTTGAAAACAAAATTTTATGAGTGATGAAGCTTAATATTCAACCCTAGGGCCCTACTAATGATATGTAATTAATGGTAATGTTAAATTCTTGAAGTAGAAGGAGGAAAATATCTTTCATTTTCATCATTTTACTTAAATTTTTAACATTACCATGAAATGACTCGGGATGTTTGAGAGTGGTTCCAAGCTTATTGGACTTGATATGGATAAAATAGAATTTCATATCCCATTCAAAATTTAGCAAACATAAAATTTTTTAGGATTGGGGGGATTGCAATGTTTCCATGGGATTCTATCAAGTATGAGGGTTTGGAGCTAGTATTTAGTCAAGAGTACCAAACCCATAATCACCCCTTTTGAGGGGGGACATGTCCCCTTCAATTTTGTCTAAGAACCCTTGAAATTAAAAAAAAAAGAATTAAGAAAAAAAGGTAAAAATACATAACAAATATCAAAACCTAAATTAATTTGCAATCCCTAACTCACTCATTCAACTTACCAAGCTTACTTCTACGTGGCTTACCATGCAGCACTATTTGACTTACCAATTAACTGTTGTCTCTCCTCTCCCACAATGCTCCTTCAATGCTCATTGTCCATTTTAAATTTTCAGTGTTAACTTTTAGGTCTTGACTCTAGATATCAATGACCCTAGGTTGAATATTAAGCTTGAGTTTACCATTGGGCATGTTACATATGTATATGAGTCATTAAAAGACCCTCTAAGACCAAGCTCAAGCACCTCCTTCAAGTTGGCCTAAAGATATCTCTAGAAAGGCATGTCAGCCTTGTCACTAGGAGAAGTCATTTTATTTGATGGGCAAATCACTCTATATAGGGCAACTTGGCCTCCAATTGAAGACAAGATTTCGATCAAGCAATTTGAAGCAAGAGATAGGTGCGAACAGTTGAAGAATCTAGCACATTCAAGTTAGTATGATTATTCTCACGATGATAACTATTTGTGAGGTACTTTTTACTTTTTTTCATTAGCACAATCTTCTCTTGTTATTATTAGAGTGTGTTTTCTTACTTCATCAAATAGTTACCAAAAACGAAAGAGACAAGAACACAAGATGTTGGCTTTCTTCCAGGGCCAAAACCTCTCACTCTTTGAGAGGAAAACCCTGTAGAGATTCTTCTTATAGAGATTCCAATTGACGAATACCAAGACCATGACCCTTGATCTATTTAGCCACTCCAAGATCAAGATACCAATCCTCTTATTCGTCATCGCTGAGATCATCATCAATGCTATTGAAGTCATTACTGTTGCAACACCTAGGCCATCACTGCTGCACCACCGAGATCTTCATTACTGATGCACCATTATTGCACCTTCATCGAGATCTTCATTATTGCTGCACCATTGATGCACCTTTACCAAGATCTTCATCATAAAAATGGGATCTCTACACTGATATATATATATATATATAATATATATTATATATATATATATATTTGAGAGTTGCACTGGATCTTCATCAAGATCATGACCTTGTAATTATGTGTTCATCAAGATCATCACTGAGATCATTTTACAATTATGCCGAGATCATCACTGTGTCTAGAATGTATGCCGGGATAGAGCGTGTCACTTGTGGGATCACCGAGATCCTCCTCTTCACAACTATGTCGAGACTGTGACTGTGTCTAGAGTGTATGTCGAGAGTGTATCCTTGTGAGATCACCTACATCCTCCTCATCACAAATATGCCGAGACTGTGTGCGCGTCTAGTATCCAGACAATGATCATCAAGATTGTGAGGAGGCCAAGACTTCATCTCTATGGTACCTATCCGAAAAACACAGAGATATTCGCATACTACACCATGGACAAACTTCCAAAATTACCTCACCGTGACATCCGAAACCCTTTTCTGTGACAACCATCTGAAACTTCAGAAGGATTTGAGTTCTCCACTGCACTTTTGCAAAGACCCTCGCTGGGTATTTATAATAGTTTGACCCACATAGTAAGTTGACATGATAGTGTCAAGGGATGTGGCTATTGATGCAAGCCGAGACGATCTTCCTTTAATTCAATTTGGAGGCCGACTTCTTCAAGAGGGATTATGCTTGTCTTTGGAGGGCTTCTAGACATTTCTATAGACTTGTATACACTAAACATAGGCTCAAAAAGAGTTCTTCATACATGACATTAATTCTAGACTCTAAATGACAAATCCTATTATTCTAAAATCGCTTGCTCATGAAACCCGTAAAGCAAGTTTACAATAACAATTTTGTTCTCTTTATTACATTGTTTACATCAGTCATAATTACATGTCATTATGAAGACCGAACCTAGTTATGCTTTCTTCAACACCTCCCTCTTAACTAGGGAGGTATTCATAATGGTACTTGGTCATTCTCAATATGAAGAATTTCTCGTAAGAATAATCAGATTGGTAATCCATCTGTATAGTATCATAGTAACCAACATTGTTTCCATGGCAAGGCCTTGACTGACAACTCTATCTCTCATCAGATCAGAGCACAATATTGGTGAGACCAATGACTATAAACACCTTCATCATTGTCTCTCAAGGTACATACCTACCCGGGTGTTCACTGAGTATGACCTTCTAGGACTATTCTTATCTTGGGTTCCCAACCCTCAAAGAATATCGGTCCTCTTGCCTACTCTTATCTTCGATGCCCTACACATCCTCAAAGAGCATTGAATGCTCGATGATTACCCAATCCTCCATTCATTTTTCCCAAGTGAAGATAAGAATGTTGTGTTTATCTCTCCCTCTTAACTAGGGAAGATATGCCCATTCCTGTAAAGGAATGTATCCAGGATCCCTCTGCTTAGGGACTTGCCCAAGCTCCCTCTTAATTAGGGACTTGTCAGAGCTCCCTCTTAATTAGGGTCTTGTCAGAGCTCCCTTTTAGCTAGGGACTCTCCTTTTCATCAACAACTCCTTCTCCGTGGGTCCTTAAGCTCCTTGATCAATTTCTTTCCTAGTTGTCATGAAATTCAATCGAGCTTCTTCCTTGTAGGGCATTAGCCATCGATCACTTTCCTCCTTGGTTCATTATGTTATTCCTTTCTCCATGGAAAGTGGCCTTCTTGGCACATATCTGGAGCCTTCTTCATATGGCTACTTCTTTCTCATCGTGCTTCTTTCAGGAATTTCCATCCACCACATGAATGCTAGTTGCACTTACACTTACAACTCTTGTTCCAGTAACCCTGCATGAACTCATCTAGATATTATTCAAGAAATCAATACATAACATTAAATCAAATACTACCTTACGAGATTGCTCTTTATCATGGCATCTTTCTGTAGGTATCAACATCCAGCATACATGTTGACACATCTCCCAAAGTGAACCATTGTCAAGGGTCTTCATCTTTTTCAAACTTCCATCAAAGTCTTCATATATTTTCGGGAGATTTCCTAGTCAAATCTTCGTGTTCTTTTGGATGTTGATCGCCTTCATCATGGTTGCATATCTCCTTCCTTACACATTCCATTCCTAGGAGCTTCCAATCAGAGTTCCTTAATTGTAGTCAACCACCTCATACTTCATATGAGGACATATTATGTTGATTTCTTTAGTGTGACTTATGCCTTCTTGCATCCTTTTAGAGGAGGAGATTTTTTCCCTTGATCATGCTTCTCAAGATAGAAGTAGTGATCCATGTTACCTGCAACCATACGACATGACTTTATAATATTAAATACAAGTATACATACCTTATTTTACCTTTAGGTCATCTAAGCTTCTTTCAACAGCTTTCTTGATTGAAAAGAGCTTCAACCCCTTGATCTACTTCATGTCTCATGTCATCATACCATCATCCCATGAATTCCACAAGTTGGAGTTCCTGATGAAACGCTTGCTTCCTCTCTAGATTAGTGAACCCTCTGATGAGGATTCCATCAGAGAATCGTGGGGATCTTGCATATCCCCATCTAGTAGATGTTTCCTTTTTGACTTGATGTATGATGAGCCTTGTCCTAGATGACTTCATCCTTTCCTTCAATGTCCAATGAGGCTCCCAAGAGCTATATCCTTAATGTTTGACTGCCATGGATTTGTTCCTTCTATGACCTATCCTTCATGATTCCCATGGTGATGTCACAAGCTCTTGTTTCTAATGCTTCCATGATGCATCTTACTATCATGGTCATATCAATAACAAAAGATTTAGGAGCTTATGTAAGACCCTTTTGTGATGGGTAACATCTCAATCATAGGAGAAATCTGTTACTCCCTCTTTCCGTGGCCCTTTTCTTCAGCTTCCTCCATCTTTTCGGTGATATGAGCTTTCTTTCCATAATCTTTTCATATCAGTGAATCTTATCTATCTTGTTTGAGGACCAAAACTTCCCTTTCCTTCCTGCAAATGTTTGAGTCCTTTAACCTTCAACACTTTTGCCCTCAACTTGTCTTTTTCTATATAGCATAGAGACCACAAGTTGTCGAATGAGGTAACTTTAGTGCATTTAAGAACAATGATGATTATCTTCTTATTATCTCTCCCAGATCTCTTAGTTGAGATCTTATAAAGATATCCCTTCATTCTTTGATACCCTCAATTTTGTGTAGATCAGGTCTAAGTGATATGACCTTATTTACTACATTTTTCAGAGAATATATCTTCTAGCATTCCATATATTTCTTTAATGTTTCCTCTGCTACATAGGGATGAGAGGACCTTTCATTGATTTCATAAGAATCCTATGAGTCCCTTGATCCTTTTCCATGCATTCAAACAATGCTTGACCTTCAGAGACTTTTCCATAGATATCAATGAATTATCTTTCAGGGACTATATCTATCCTTCTTTCTTATGCAAGGAATTTCAATGAACCAACAAATTTATAGATCTCCTTGCAAACACGAAGTCATTTAACCAAACTTGATTATAGAATGAAAGCTACTTACTTGACAAGTGAAGATTAATTCTTCTACTTGATCACTTTGATGATGGTCGATGGAGATGTATTAGAGCTTCCTCTTGGGTGATCTTCTTTCAAATGAAAAAGCCTTCCTCCAAAAGGTTACTCCTTTTGATGAGGATGATTTGCTACTTCCTTGGAAGATCTTCTCCTAAGGCAAGGAGATGATCCTTGGTTGATTTATAACCTTGAAGATGATGACAATGACTTCTCGCCTTCTATGTGCTTTGCCTTCCTTTGTAGTGTAGATCAGAACTGCTTCTAACGTTTTGACTTCATTCAAGCTACCTTGCTTTGAGGGTCTTGGTGGCCTTTTGATGATGACTTTGGAAACAAAAGCTCTCGCTGTTATAGTCTGCGTCTTCGATCTAGGGTTTGATAAAAAATCAGGGTTTGAATCTTCAATGTAGATCTTGATCCTTTTCTTTGATAACCTTCAACTTACTTTGATGCCCTTCTTGAAATTTGGTCCTTGAATGTCTTTTCACTGCCCTTCCTTTGATTTCAACACCTTAGCTCCAATGCCATGTTGAAGAATCTAGGGCATTCAAGTTAATATGATTCTTCTCACGATGATAACTATTTGTGAGGTACTTCTTACTTTTTCCTATTAGCACAATCTTCTCTTGTTATAATTAGAGTTTGTTTTCTTACTTCATCAAATAGTTACCAAAAAAAAAGAGACAAGAACACAAGATGTTGGCTTTCTGCTAGGGCCATAACCTATCAGTTTTTGAGAGGAAAACTCACACAAATTCTTCTTATAGAGATTCCAATTGACGAATACTAAGATCATGACCCTTGACCTATTTAGCCACTCCAAGATAAAGACAGCAATCCTCTTCTTCGTCATTGCTGAGATCATCATCACTACAACTGAAGTCATCACTGCTGCACCACCAAAATCTTCATTACTACTGCACCTTCACTGAGATCTTCATTACTGCTGCACCATTGCTGCACCTTCATTGAGATTTGCATTACTACTGCACCTTCACTGAGATCTTCATTACTGTTGCACCTTCACTGAGATCTTCATTACTGCTGCACCATTACTGCACCTTCACTAAAATCTTCATCATAACAATGAGATCTCCATATTGAGATCTGTGTATAAACATATATATGAGAGTTGCACTGAGATCTTCATCAAGATCATGACCTTGTAACTATGTCTTCATCAAGATCATGACTGAGATCATGATTACAATTATGTTGAGATCATCACTGCGTCTAGAATGTGTGCCGAGACAGAGGGTGTCACTTGTGGGATCACCAAGATCCTCCTCTTAACAACTATGTTGAGACTGTGATTGTGTCTAGAGTGTATGCCGAGAGTGTATCCTTGTGAGATCACCTACATCCTCCTCATTACAAATATGTTGAGACTGTGGCTGCGTCTAGTATGTCGAGACAATGATCATCAAGATTGTGAGGAGGCTGAGACTTCATCTCTGTGGTACCCATCCGAAAAACACAGAGATATCCACATACTGCACTATGGACAAACTTCTGAAATTACCTCATCGTGGCATCCGAGTTCTCCACTGCACTTCTGTGAAAACCCTAGTTGGGTAGTTCGACCCACATATTAAGTCGACATGACAGTGTCAAGAGATGTGTCTATTGAAGCACGCTGACATGATCTTCCTTTAATTCAATTTGTAGGCTGACTTCTTCAAGAGGGATTGTGCTTGTCTTTGGAGGGCTTCTAGACATTTCTATATAGACTTGTATACCTTAAACTAGTGATGACAATATTGCTGATATATCGGCAAATATCGCGATATTTTCAGCGAGCCGAAATAGCGCGATATTTTGGCTCCTGAAAACATCGCGATATTTTCGAGATATCGCTGATATATCGGAAAAATAGCGTGCGACGATATAGAATATTGCTAGGCCGGCTGGGCCGGGGTTAGAAAAGGGAAAATTACCTTTTTTTTTTTCCTCATTTCGCTTTCTGAGTGGTTGACAAGGAAGGGAAGAGCTTTGTGGTGGTTTTCAAGGAGGGATTGAGGATCAAGCAACCATTATCTCCACCAACTATGAATTTTTTGTGATCAAAGATTGAATAATAGTGAGACAACATTTCTTCCATTAATAGGTATGTTCTTAAAAAATCCTATGTTAATGATTTTTTTCATAGATTTAGGGTTTTACTTGCTTTCCTCTTTGCCTACCAACAATTTGCTTCTTTGTTTTTTGTTTCCATTTTCTATGATTTTCATGCCCATGAGCCAATGTAAGGTTTTCTCCATATTTGGACAAGAAGCTTCATTTTTTTTTTCAACTTTCTTATGCACCCTCTTATTGCCATTTTTCATTCACATTGCAAATAATGTAGTGATTTTTTTTTAAATGAGGTGGTTATTACTTATTATTTTTTGTGTTGGGGGGTTTAATGCCAATTTTTTGGCTTTTTGGTGCCCTAGGTTTGAATTAGTTCACTACAAATATGGCAAAAGCCTTGGACCCATTTTGGAAGTATGGGGAGCCTGATGGTGGGACAAATCAGGCATATCTATCATGCTAATTGTATGGGACCAAGATATCAGGAGGGGTTACGCGATTGAAATACTATCTGGCTAGACTCCTTGAACATGATGTAACACCTTGTACAGTTTCTAGTGCGGAGGTTATACAAAAAGCTCCTGAAGCAATTGATGAAAAAGACATATTAGCTGCTGGGGAGAGGGCACTGGTCTCAGATAGATAGCATGATTTGGTATTGCCTTTAATGTATCATTTTTATTTTACATCCACTACATCATATATATCAATGCTTTCTTCATATTTATGTGCCAATGTGTTTATTTCATGTTGTTATTGCTTTATATGTTTAAAAATTTGAAAAAAGAAAGAATACATTATGCATTTTTTATGTTTGCCGATATTATGCTGATATTTTCACCGATATTGCCGATACCGATATGATCAACACTGCATTAAACATAGGTTCAAGAAGAGCTCTTTACACATGAAATTAATTCTAGACTCTAAATGACAAATCCTATTATTCTAAAATCACTTTCTCATGAAACCCATGAAGCAAGTTTACAATAATAATTTTGATCTCTTTATTACATTATTTACATCAGTCATAATTACATGTCATTATGAAGAATGAACCTAGTTACACTTTCTTCTACACGAAGATCACAAGAAGAGCCATCTCATCCAACGAGGAAAGGAGGAATGAAAATCGAGTTATCTTTATTACATTATTTACATCAGTCATAATTACATGTCATTATGAAGAATGAACCTAGTTACACTTTCTTCAACACGAAGATCACAAGAAGAGCCATCTCATCCAACGAGGAAAGGAGGAAAGAAAACCGAGTTATCTTTAGGTCTGTTTAGCGCTAAATATCTCCACATGTGCGAAGGAAAGGACGATCATCTGCTACTGAACAGAGTCAAAGGTATCATTGCTGCCCAGGAGGCCGAATCAAGGAGAAAGATAAGTAAGTTCTCAAGCTGAATTGCAGAAGGAAGTCTCTCCATCCAAGCGAAGGGAAACAAGGTGTGAAAGTTGGTCAACATCCATCACACATGTTGCAACTAGGGAGGCTAAGGGTTGCAGGTCTGATCCAAGAAGCCGAGATCTGAAAGATGGTCGAGAAGGAAGGAGAAGCAAGTAGTTTGACCATTGTTGACTCAAGGAAGAAGAGGTTAAACTAAGAGTTCTTGTGATATGGTCTTGGAGAGGTTAGTAGGTCAAGGGTCTTGGTAATCGTCTCGATATTCGTTAATTGAAGTCTCTATAAGAAGAAAAATTTGTTTGGGTTTTCCTCTCAAGTTGGAGAGGTTTTGGCCCTAGCTGATCGCCTACATTTTGTGTCTCTTGTCTCTTTATTGTTTATGTATTGGTAGCTCTTTGATGAAGAAGAACACTATAATAATCTAAGTAAAGAGAAGATCCTAATCTAAAGAAGTAAAAAGCATTCACAAGCAGTTATCATAAGAAGAGAAATCACCTAATTGCTATGCCCTAGATTTCTCAACATGGTTTTAGGGCTAAGGTGACAAATCAAGGAAGGGACGTCTAATCAAGGGAGACTCAAGCATTTAAGGACCAAATCTCGAGGAAGGCATCAAAATGAATCTAGAAGATCACCTTGAAGTCAAGATCTTCAAAGAAGTGTCAAAACCCTATATTGAAGAAGAAGTCTCCACCACAAGAAGTCTTGCGATCCTCAAAAGACCACAAAAACCCTACTCAAGTTGAAGGGACTTACAAATCAAAGTTTCTTGAAGACTATTCATCCTAGAGAAGCAAGATCAAGGACAATGTCATCTTCTTCAAAATTTCTGAGGCAATTTCCTCTTATTGAAGCAATGACCTTACCATTGAAGAAGATCATCCAAGAAGCATCAAGACATCATCAAGAAGTCATCATTATCAACAAGGACATCACCATCAAAGGATATAAAGTGATCTCCCTCTTTATGGGGTCAAGGGTCATTCCTGAAGAGAACTATCTTCATCAAGGAGAAGCTTTTTGTTAACTATATCATCATCAAATTCAAGGAGGCAACGAGTGGAAGAAGCATCTTCACAAGTAAGCATATATATATATCTGAATCTATCAAAATGTCTTTTTGCAAGGAAAGCAACAAATTGGTTGGGACTTCAAACTATCTTGCATGGAAGAAGGGGACAAATCCGAATCTCATTGAAAATGAGGTTATGGATCATATCAAAGGATCTATCACCAAACCATAGAAAGAAGATGCTCAAGCATTTGCAAAGTTTATGAAAGGGGAAGCGAGGGCTCAAAGGATTCTCATAGAATCCATCAAGGATCCCCTCATTCCATATGTATCTAAACTCGACATCTCAAAAGAAATATATGACAAATTGCTAGAATTGTTTTCTATAAGCACTACAGGAGAAGTTGTCTCTCTAAGGCAAGAACTCTACAAACTAAGGATATCAAAAGAATAAGGAATAGCCTCATTCTTTATGAGGATATTTGAAATAAGTGATCAAATTCAAGATCTAGGAGAAGTAATTTATGACAAGGTGATGACCACTGTAGTACTAAATGCACTACCAGAGGAGTGGGGTGACTTTACTTCAACTATTTATGGGAAGAAAGAAGCTACTCCATTCCAAAGGGCTACATTGGCACATGTAGGGTGTGCATTGACAACCATGGGCTTCCACAACAACAAACAACATTCCATGGATCTCCAGAACAATTCGTAGATTGCTCGTGGTTCACTTATTGGACTAGGAAGATGCACCTGATCCATCATGCCCAGCTGGCTCCAGATTTGCACCATACACTTGGTAGATGATCCATGACTTGCACGATGATGTGGCATCATCTACACCATCGTCCTAGCCTTTGCAGGGGATGTACAAGCATCTTTGATTTGTTTGGAGACCGATGAGGACACTTGTGTGCCCCCACATGTCATTTGGAGCACAATAGGTTATTACAAGGGGCCAACCCCTTGTCCACTGCTTTTGAGGGTCCCATTCTTCATTATGGCACCCATGGACCTCATTAGGCCTCTTAGAGGGCCCTACGATATATATATCTAAATCTATCAAAATGTCTTTTTGCAAGGAAAGCAACAAATTGGTTGGGACTTCAAACTATCTTGCATGGAAGAAGAGGACAAATCCGAATCTCATTGAAAATGAGGTTATGGATCATATCAAAGGATCTATCACCAAACCATAGAAAGAAGATGCTCAAGCATTTGCAAAGTTTATGAAAGGGGAAGCAAGGGCTCAAAGGATTCTCATAGAATCCATCAAGGATCCCCTCATTCCATATGTATCTAAACTCGACATCTCAAAAGAAATATATGACAAATTGCTAGAATTGTTTTCTATAAGCACTACAGGAGAAGTTGTCTCTCTAAGGCAAGAACTCTACAAACTAAGGATATCAAAAGAATAAGGAATAGCCTCATTCTTTATGAGGATATTTGAAATAGGTGATCAAATTCAAGATCTAGGAGAAGTAATTTATGACAAGGTGATGACCACTGTAGTACTAAATGCACTACCAGAGGAGTGGGGTGACTTTACTTCAACTATTTATGGGAAGAAAGAAGCTACTCCATTCCAGAGGGCTACATTGGCACATGTAGGGTGTGTGCATTGACAACCACGGGCTTCCACAACAACAAACAACATTCCATGGATCTCCAGAACAATTCGTAGATTACTCGTGGTTCACTTATTCGACTAGGAAGATGCACCTGATCCATCATGCCCAACTGGCTCCAGATTTGCACCATACACTTGGTAGATGATCCATGACTTGCACGATGATGTGGCATCATCTACACCATCGTCCTAGCCTTTGCAGGGGATGTACAAGCATCTTTGATTTGTTTGGAGACCGATGAGGACACTTGTGTGCCCCCACATGTCATTTGGAGCACAATAGGTTATTACAAGGGGACAACCCCTTGTCCACTGCTTTTGAGGGTCCCATTCTTCATTATGGCACCCATGGACCTCATTAGGCCTCTTAGAGGGCCCTACGATGTGCATGGATTATTATTTGACCTCTTGAGAGGCTTATTCTTTCATTTATGATCTAGTTTGGTGGGCTTGTCACCAAAAATTGAATTATTAGAACATTATTTTATTTTTGGGGCTCATGTCGGCTAAGAAGGCTAATTGGAACTCCTAACTAGTGTATAAATACAAGTGAGATGAGTTCATTTGCTCATCATTACTTTGGATTGGATCCTTTCTCTCTCTTGAGAATTTCACACTTTTTCTAGAGGATGAATTAGAGCTTTATGGATGAATTTTGATGTGTGCATATTGGTCTATCTTATCTTGGAGCTTCTCTTTTGTCAATTGTGGATGGTTGGATATATTCTGTTACATGTAAGTACATACTTTTAATGTTATTCTTGTTTTACTTTGTCATATACATTGGACTAGATTTTTGCTATTTTTAGGGCTAATTGCTGCATGCATTTACAACTTTAAATTGTAGAATTTTGTTTCTATTATAGCATCGCTCAATGTGTTGGCCATGTAATGTGAATGAAATCTCCTAGGGGTAATTCTAACAACGAATTGACCTTGAAAAGCCATCTCCTTTGTGCATCAAAGTATAAAAGCTGCAAGATTGCTTCTCTTTGACCTTGAAGGCTAGCGAAATAGTCTTGAGGCCTCCTTGACCAAGAACCAAAGGTCCTCACTCATATTCATCATAGACTCCATTCTCCCAAGACTAAGGCACTGATCTACCAAGAATGGTCACCTAAAATCACATCTTTTTCACCTTTTCCCAGGTCTAGCCAAGTTGGGCCACCGAGGGCATCATTTTCCTGACAAACTTTCCCTCCAAAAAGTTCGATCTCCTAGGGTCTCCTGCGCTGATGTCTCCTCAAGGCCTCCTCCAAATTGGAAGCCATTCCGATGGTGGATTTGGGAGAAAGGCTGGGCTCTAACTCTGAGACCAAACTTTGCCATAGCATCCCCAAGGCTAGTACCTCATAGGATCAATTCAACACCTTCAAGTGAAAATTCTTTGTTTTATCCTATCCCCCTTTCCCCCACCTTGTCTAGGGTAAGAACATCATTGGTTGCCAATGACAATACTCTTTCCAAAACCCTAGAATTGGTCTGCTTGGTCCTGTGCGATCTCGTTACTTTGAAAAAAAATCTTCAAGAACCATCCAGGATACCAATTTCAATAAGGATTTTAGGGATTGGGAAACTCCTCCATAGGTCATATCCCATAAACCTAACCCTCAAATCCTCTCTTCCTTTTCGTAGAAGACATTGTACCTTGCTTAGAAAGCAAGTAAGCTCCATCCTTAAAGTTCTTCTGAGAAAGGGATTATTTGGGTCACTCATATCCATTCATTGATTTATCCTTTATGAGTGACTCCTTAATATACCGGGTCTCCTCCCATCGATGAAAGTCCGTAAATAGAAGGGAGCCTTAGCTGAGGTGACAGTGGGCTAAGTCTCCATTTGTTGCCCTTGGTCTAGCATTTCCCCTTTAGGTCCCTTGCTAGTTTGAGCGGTATCAGGGACAACATTAGTGGGGATATTTCTCCCTTACCTTTTACCCTTTCCACCCGCCCTTGATGATTGAGCCGTCATTTTTGTGAAATGAGAAAGACAATTGACTAGGGTAGGAAAAATTTGAAGATTGGCAGAGAAATCTGCTTGCACAACACTTGTAATCCCTTCTAACACTACACAATAACCCTCAACCACACTCCAAAACATTTGACACCTCCAAACTTTTGAGTAAAGTGAACTCAAATGAAAGGGAGAACATATTTTTATGGGCCACATGCCTATTTACAGGGGACACAATGAGGGATGTGTTAGAAGCATATTTTGCATGTGTCCTGTGAACCAGACATGTGTCCAACGCATCCCTCATCGTGTCCCCTGTAAAATAGGCTTGTGACCCATAAAAATATGTTTTGCCTTTCATTTGAGTTCATTTCACTCAACATGTTCGAGGTGTGAGATGTTTTGGAGTGTAGTTTAGGGTTATTGTGTAGTGTTAGAAGGGATTCCAAGACGTGTTAGTCACATGTCCTCACTTATTGGTGTCTAACACTTATTATACTAGACACAAGCCCTGTTTGGAGTTGAATAGTTACTTAGTTTATTCCTTTTTTTAATTTTTTATTTAACCATTTAAGTGGGACATGGAATACACCTTTTCTTTGTTCTTTTTGGTTGTCTTTTTGTTATTTTTTTGTAAGTTTGGTGGGACTACATCTTCATCATGTCCAATAAATCACCCTCATTGGGGCGGGGAATTGAACCAGTGATGTTACATCACAGAGTGCCTTAATAGAGCACCTGATCACCTTCTATCCAAGACCTTGAGGACGTCTTTTTGTTATTATTATTATTATTTAATGATATTTGATTTATTTATTTTGCCTACTAAAAATAAATGAAAGAAACTTTATTTAAGTACTAACAAAATAATTAAGCTACAAACATATCAATTTAAAAGAATTACGAAGTGAAAATAAAATAAATCTAATTCTATCTATATCCTAAAAACAAAAAAAATTCCTAAGTGATGTTTAAAACAAAAATAGTAATTACTCATTATTATTATTATTATTTATTGTTTTAATTTTGAATTTTTATTATTTTATCCATCTTGGCTATAACAAAAATGAAATACAACCTAAAATAAAACTAAATTATTTTATTTAAATAACTAAATTGAAAATACATTATTAGAAGAAATTAAATCTACAATTATATCTAAGAATAAATATTAATTTTTGTTGGAAAATATAATTATGTTTGGTCTTCATTAATGTACTTGAGTCATCATGTAATGTACTTGTCAAAAGAATAGAGAAATGAATTTTTATTATTATTATTGTGACTTATTAAAGCATGGGTTTCATGCTTGGGTTACCTTGTTTTAGGTCAAATTCCCCATTGAGGACTTCTAGGAGATATCCTGAGTCAATAGAGTCATTGTACTTTTAAAGATATCCTTATTAGGTTTTTGAATCAATGTTGTGAAAAGCGCGAGCGGGATTTAATTGGCGCGGGGAAAAAAATGAAAAAATCGGAAAAATCGGGAAAAAAGCGGAAAAAAGCGGGAAAAAAGCGTTTGGAACAAAAATATTCATTTCTTTTCATTTTTTTTTCAATTTTTTCAATATCTAAACCATCTAGAACATAAAATAAATACATTGACAAATAAATATGATAAAAAAA